>VXBL01005306.1:728507-847694 GCA_013400195.1 Aramus guarauna
TGTTTCGATTACAGAGAAACTGTCCTATTATAAAAAAAGCACCTCATGCGATTTTGGATATTTGCTTTTCACTTAACCAGTTCACACAAAAAAATCATTAAACTTCTATGCATTGCAAGTCAGAATAATTGACCTGCAGGCAAATAAGGACATTTATTTAAATGCCTAATGTTAATGTAGATGCTTAAATTAAAGCTTGATTTTGAAAACCTATTTTTCCCTGCTTTCAGTAATATTTTAATGATTAGCATATTGAAAATAATTTTGGACTTTGCTATGAAGAATATGATCACTGAAGTATCATGATTTGCATAATTTAAACACTGAAGAAAACCTTTATAAAAACTTAGCTGTGTTTTCACTTCAGATAACAGGTATTCTAAGTACTATGAAATAAATAAATCATGTAATTTATATTAGAATAATTTATAGTTTCTTGCTTTTAAGATAACAGAATATATTCAAATATCTAGGTTTTTTTATGTAAGAAAAACAGGAAAGATGACCATATGGTCAAAGCTCTGGGATAGCATGGTGGATATGGTGCCTCCAATTTTAAAATAATGACTTAGCCTTCTTTTGCGAGCTGCACCAATTCACCACTCGCTTGATGCCAGTGTGGCAAGAGTAAAGCAATTAAAAATGTTTATTTTTTAAGCATTTGCATAACTGTCTTCCAAATCAGCATCCATTTCTCTAACTTGTCCATGCCATCAGAGACTCACACCAAATCATTTCCAAAACTATTTCTTTATTTCACTTCTCTAGCTGGGATATTTGAATGGTGTTTCTCATCTGCCGCATAGTACAAAGAAAGAGACAGAGCCACAGTGAAAGTTCACTGATTTCAGCGTTTAACCATGTCCCAAACACAGCTACTCTCCTAAATCAGATGCCTCTGCACTTCAGTTCCCTACATGTGAAGTGGGAGTAACAAATGCTCCTTCTCCCAAATGGAAAGTCTGTCTTATCTGTTTAGACGATGAGCTCTGCAGAGGAGGAGGTGTCTCTCAAACTAAGTCACTTAGTGCATTGCAGCGTCTTTGCCAGAATACTTTGTACTTTCCAATCATTCCTGACTCTCCTTCCAGCACACAACCTCCACCAGCAAGGACTGACTTTCCCATGAGGAGGTTTGGCTGGCCCATCCACCTGGAGGCGGTCACCCCGCTTCATAATCCTGAGATAAATAAAATACTACTTTTTTTTTTAATAATAAAAGTGTCTCCACTACAGTCCTGTGCTTTGCTCTAACATTGCTGGAATCTTTACTTTTACTACTAGTACAATGAAAGACAGTCTCCCTTACTCCCTGGGGGCAGAAAGCTTCCTCAATGCTGAAATGAACGTGTCTTTTTCATAAGAAGGTGCCTACCAAGCACTCTTTCCATCTCTAGCTCTGCTCCATAAATCCTTACTGTACTCCCTTAATCCTACATCGATATTGCAACTGCACTGAAAAATCTGTCTCCTATTTTTGTACTGTTTGGAACGTACGCCAGATATTGTCATCTACCACGTTCATTTACAAGATGTGTCACTTGAGTAGACCAATAGCTTCTGAATAAATTAAGAGGTTTCAATTTATATGTAGCAGCTTTCCTCACCAAGAAACAAACAAGCATCATAGTGCTTTGTCTCTTGCATCAGATATATTATTACTATACATTTGACTTTCAAAACTGCTTCACAATGAGATGTCTAGTGAGACAATACAAGTGGTCAGGAAGGTTTTAGATTTATTGGCTAAATTTTATTGTCCTTTTTTGAACATTTTCAGCTGTTATTTTCCCCAAACCATTTCAGTTCTCCAAGTTCACTGATCTTGGTCCCCGAATTTCTTTCTACCATCCTCCTGTACACACTGACTACAGCCTTCAAAATTTCCAAGATTTCTGGAGGTGGCTCTGGCACGTTTTCTTTCATCATAGAAGAAAGTTGACATTTTTTAATCCTTTCAGATTTCAATGTCGTATTTCCTCCCTACCCAGATATTCCTCCAGACTTTCTAATTACTTGCTCCCTGCAGTAAATGTCAGGATGGCAGACCGCAGCCCTGAGGACAGAATGACCCAAATGTGGGACATTCACTGACAAACTGAAGGTCAATGGCTAACAAAAAATCATTATTATATACGTGCGCACCATGGCTATCTAAGCAGGACAAAATCTGACACATGGAAAGACAAGAGGTGTCTCCCGTTCAGTTGCAAACACAGACGTAGAGAGTTACAACAGAGTGGTATATGGCTACAGCGACTGGCTGAGCTCTGATTCTTAAAATTTCTGTGTTAGCTTAGAGCAGAAATGGATAAGATTGAGGACTGACAGCTTTCTTTGCACTTAAGGCCAAGGTGAACCTGTTATCCAGGTGAAGAACTTGGACTATTTCTAAAACCTCTTCAAATGAGTTTCTCTATTTTATATTGAGTGTTCCTTGCTGCACAGAGAGCTACACAGAGACCATTAGCTCTTAACCTCCTTCAAATTACACATCCTTGTGTAGGTTAGAGAAGGGACTGGAAAGTAGGAATTCAGCAAATACTCTAGCCGAGCATGACGCCTCAGCAATTAGAGCACAGCCATATCTCAGATCAGCTCCTGTCCTGGCAAGCAGACCGTCAGCAGCGCTGCTGGGCTCCCTCTCGCGAGAAGTGACTTTGCAGTGACTCTTCGCTTCTAGCTGTCTAAGAAAATGCTTATTATTATGAACAAATAGGTGCTTAGTTGGGTGACAGGGAGACAGATAGTAAAAAGATTCTTTTTTTGTTTTGTTTTATTGGAGAATTTCACACTGCAGAGGGCTGTAGATGTCGTCTGTCTTTCTTTTTTCCTTAAACAATAAAATGACAGCCTCGCAAGTCTGCAAGCGCACACACTTTGATAGAGTTCGGTTATGAGAGGATAAAATTGATATGTACCACATGAATGTGTGTCGTCCATAGCAGAGCTCTCACTGGGGGAAAAGAGCTTTGTTTAAGAACTTACATTTAAACCTTCTTTTTAATAAGTAAGACTGAGAATAGAAGAAGGAATAGAACCTAAATGAATAAAGTTAAATAAATGTCAAACCAAACCAAACCTCGATCATCTGCCTTTCTGGTTGCAACATCCTCTCCTGGCTGATACACATTAATGTTGCAGAAACGTGTGGTTATACACTGCAGCATTTGTAAGGCACACTTTACATTTTTAACCTTACTAAAAGTCATTATGCTATTCATTGTCATATTATTATTACTCCTCCTCCTCCCCTGTGACTCCACCCTTTCTTCAGCTGCTTGGAAGGTATGAAACCTATTCTGGACTCACACGCAACATTAACCGAGATTTGTGGCTCCTTTATACCACTCGCACCTGCATTAAACTATCCAGTTCAGGGTTTTTAATCTTTTTGGTGAAACAAAAACAAACAAACAAACAAGACTTATTTAGTCCTGGTATGAGAAATCACTTGCTTTCTTTAAATAAAAATCTACCACTGCTCACTGAAATGAAATATTTCAAGCTTTGGCTATACTAAAAAAGGGTATTGATTTTTCTAGTTTTTTCTATTGTGAGAGCTCTTGTAAGCAAGAGACCTGATTTAGTAGTCAGGGTCTTTTGTGGAAGATTTCCAAGCTGCTGGCTGTTTTTGTAAACTGGTTGCTTTTAAAAGCACTCAGATGTCTTTTATCTATTTAGATCTCCAATAGCAACTTTATTCAATAGCAGAATACAGGTATTACACATCTGGTGTACATAATCTGGAAGGTGTTATCCATCTGGTATCTGTCCTATTTTGTCACTGCACAGAACTCAAGAAGACCCTGAAAGGCTGTAGGCAAGACTAAGCAAATACAGTCAGGGTTACACACCTTATCCCACATGAAGACAAGCAACAGCAAGGACATTAAATTATATATTCATTACAGAAACAGAGATCTTTTAACGGTGCAAAAGCACTAAATCCTCACACTCAGTGGTTATCCCCTAGCCATATTCAGGAGTAACTTTCAGATTTACTCAGATTCCTTGGTCGTCCACAAATGTGAATTCTTTCCTCTAGTTCCCTGTCTCAGCCTCAATATTTACTTTATAGTAAATTTTCAGACACAGAAACTCTAAAACAGAAATAAGAGAGAACTAGAGGAGCTCTGACCTCCTGAATTTTTGTGAAGTCAGTAAAAGGTATCCCCATCTATCTGCAACCTCACTTAATTTTTACTTTTGTTAGTGCACATGTGAATATTAAATGTAGTGATTTAGCTAGTAAGGTCTGATGTGAGGATACAACCTGCCCTAATTCAGAGAAAAATTTATTTTTCTATTTAGTTATTTATCTATTTGATTATCCCAAATTTCACTTTCTTCATTCTGTTCATCAGCTTTGTTTGTCAATTCTGTTGATTAGGTGAGATGAAATTCAAATAATATGAAAAAAAATAATGTCTCATTCTGAATACAGAAATATACTCATTATAATACAATAATGGGGGGGAGGCATTAAAATTATTATCCAAAATCTGCTATAAGTGAATGCGATTTGAGGTTGGAAAATTGGGATTACTGATATGGCTGCAGGGTACATTCTCTGCTACCTTCTCAAGCCCAGATTTCAGTGAAGTCATAAGGTGAATTTGGAGAAGAATGAGGTACAATGCACTTATGTTTCTATGGCTTTGATTTACAATTAATCCTGCACAAGTTTCATTTGTAAAGCAATTAAAATTTTGTTCTTCTATGATTCATATATTACTTTTAACTAATATGGAAGAAAATGAAAGGCTGTGACCATTTCTTTATACTCCACACACAGTTAAAGATGTTGTGATGATACTCAGCAAATGTCTCATCTGAAGTCTATATTTTATCTAAGCATTTGAATGTGACATTGCAATTAGTATGGGAAAATTGAATGCTACTTTCCCTGAAACTTCAGATGATAGCACTCGGAGCATAACTTTGTTAGGAGCCGGGAAGTATTCCATGCAAAATCAATCTTCTATCTAATCAAAATAATATCTAAAAAGTAAGAAGGATAATCTGAGACTAATTAAATTCCAAGTGAAAACAATTACATATTAATATGTATTCCTCATAGGATATGGTCACTATTATACCACGCTGTTTTAGTCATACGGGAGATGTATTTGTACTGCTACTCCCACTCACCACCACCCATGTCCAAAGGGTAATTCAAGCACAATGCACATCCACACAGCACAGCGATATCCAAACAACTTTGGCATTTTGACCACCATCTGGCCCAATATGGCCTTAACAAAGATTAATTTGAGGTCATCCAATTCCTTTACTGTTCTCTTCTGACGGATTTCCAGTATCAGTGCAGGCCCAGCATGAAAAACTACACTTCAGATTATAGAATTTGCAAGAACACGCATTTTACAAGAAAAATAATTATTTTTTTATTGTCTCCCGCAGTAATTACAGCATAAAAGTCACTGAAGTCTAATAATCATCTCAATTCAATTAATGTGATGGACCTATACCTCCCATTGTGCTTTCCATCATGGCTATCTGTGCACAGTTTGAATTGGTCAGCCTTTTCATTGAGTATTTTCCTCTCAAGGTGCACCTCAAGTTTTAAAATCAAATATTTCAGTTATTTAATTCTATAAGAAGAATAGAAAGATAATCTCCTAGTATACTTTAACAAGAATTAATCACACTTTTTCTACTGCAGGACTATAGAAAAGTAGTATATTCTAAAAACAGTTCAAACAGAACTAAATTTACTTAGTTTTCTAAGGAACTAAATTTATTTACTTTTATTCTGAGATTTCTACTGGTACCAGATACAACATAGCTGTATGAAAACCAAATTTGCTTGTTCTTTCTAGTACTTATTTGTATAAAGAATATATCTTCTCTTCCTCCTGCTGGTTTCCTTTTCCAAAGGAAACCACTAATTCCTTACCATGAGGTCGATGGAGAATATATTCTGTTAGGAAAATTTGCATAGAGGTAGTATAAGGGTGCTTTGAACACCTTGAAGGCACAAGTTTTTCAACAGGATGCATTGCAGAGCTGTCCCCAGGAATGTAAATACCTTATCAATGCCCAACTTGCTACCAGGTGGGGCTTTGACAGCCCCTACAAAGACTCTAATCTCCTTAATGACAACAGCTGCAATATTCTCCTCTTGAGAAGGTAGTGGTAACAACACTAGAAACGGTTTAAGACAGAATTCAGATTTTTTACTCTTGTATTCTCCAACTGTTCATACAGCAATTATTTGTAAACTACACCTGGTAGCGTAGACATGAGATACCGGTTCACGAAATAGAAACTGTATCCATGTTGGTGACACCGTGTTTGTCATCCACTGCTTGGTAAGAACTCCTTAGCCATTTGTAATATTTGCAGATTACACCGTGCTGTTTGAACTAAACAGCATATGCAATTATTCAGCGTAACTGCAGATTTTACAGCTGGTATGTAACTTGGAATTCATTCTCAGTGATTACACAAACATTTCATCTTAACTTTTCCTTTAATACAAGTGAAGCTTAAATTCCTTAAGACTTGCAAGCAAGGGCAGCGAGATGACAGACAGATACTTGCTTTAGGAGTTGCATAAACACTCCAATACAACAAATAGGCTACCAAACCAGGAAGGAATTTGGGAAATACAAATTAGGAGAGGTTCCTGATTTTCTGGAGGAAGAATAAAGAAAAAATATCACTTGCTCAGCAGTCAGACAGTGAATAAACCTGGAGAAGCAGTCCTCAGTATTTCATAATGCCAACAAGCAGAAATTCACAGTTATTAGTCTATACCCAATATCATAGCTAAAATGACACGTTTAAGGCTAGGTTTTCTTCAAGTGGACATATTTGATCACACTCATTAGTTAAAAATTATGTTGGCCAAGAAACTTTTAAGGTTTATGAAACATAGTACTAGTTTTATAATATTAAGTATGCCATAAATACACAGCTTAATGAATTCACTGCCCTGGATAGCATAATAAAATATTTAAACACGTTGAATGCTCTTCTGTTTCACTGGTATTTCATTTGTATAATTAATATATTATTTTTCAACAATAGGATACATACAGGTAAATGTTATAGGCTATTAAAATTTTGCGTCTATATTATTTGAATGTGTAATTTAGTAATCAGGATAAAGGAACATTCATTATAATGTGACATGAAACAGACATAACCTGTTTCAAATCTTCTTAGAGGTACAAAAAAAATTATCTAGCTTTAACTGGGGATGAGAAAGAAAACACAACCATTTAAAAAGGACAAACATTACCAAATTGTCAACCCCGGTTAACTGCACACAATGGAGCCCAAAGGGGTTTGATGTTTTACAAGTTATAGCATTAGTGCATGGTTTATTATATGTAGAGAGAAAAATATGTAAGAGATAAAAAGGATAAAAAGCTTGCAGCACAATTTCTGTATTCCTGTACTATGTCCAGGGGTCCTTAATCCACCAAAAACATTTTTCTATTTGAACTGCTAATCTAGCGAAATACAGGGTGGAGAAGAGAGAAGGGTGTCCCATCCTCAGTATGAATTATTTTTCATTCACTTTGCTGTGTTGAGAATGTGACCTGCTTTCGGGTGTTTGTTGTTATGGTGCGTGAAAGTAGCTTCTGCACTTGAATTTCACACTAGCAAATTACAGATTGCAGTTGACATTTGCTTTCATTTCCCTGATCTTCATTTAGATGATCTTTTATTTTTTAATATTTTTTAAGATAAATACACATGTCAATATTTCATAATTAAAGGTTTCTTTGACATTTATCTTATTGGTTTGCTTCATCTAAAATAATAATGACAACTATTGAAATACATGCATCCAACACACAAGTAACTCTTTTGGCAGAACTTATTCACTTCAGAGTCTATCTATTCCTATTCTCTTTCAAATGTTAATTTTATCCAAAGCAATATCAGCTTCATCACTGGATTTCAAAGATTACTTTAAATTTGGCATCATTTTTGTAAGCAGAACTCCAGCATTTAGCACTAACATGTCCAGACATCAACAGTAAGTAATGGGCCTTGCTGAAAGCTCTGGACTTGACAATTCAAGATATTTTAAGAGCTTATTATCTTTCTAAAAATGAAAATAATTTATCACTTTCTTATGATTTAACAACACTAGTTGCAAAGGAAATGTTTCAAGGGTTTTTGTTTGATTTTAATTACCTTCGGTGCCTCTAATAGATAGCTTTCAGATTCTATTACTCATTTTGGTAACTTGCAATTACATGGTTAGGCTATATGATCACAAATACAAAGCAAATGCTTTTTACATGCTTGCATTTCCTTCAGCAGGCCTTATGAAATTTTATAGGCTGACGATCTCATAGATTTAACTCAGTTGCCCAACAAAGTACTTTGAGAAGACACGCATATTTGCATACCCCTGTTCGCTAAGCTGAGCAGTGCAATTTGTATACTAGGAGTAACAGCAGCAACAGAAAACTTGAAGTCTGCTGATATTTTCTTGTGGCATTCAGACACAGTTTTGTGTGTTATTTCAACAAGTCTCATGAGATAAACGATCAGGCTGAGGCAATATTTCAACTCAAAGTCTTCAAAAGCAATACAGGGACCTAAAGAAAGTAACCTCAGAAGTCTGATAAATAACATTTTTCACCAAGATATTATGGTTTTGGGACTATGAGAGCAAACTTGCTTAAAATGAAGTGCAAATGCAGTAAGAAATGAGGCAGGGAAGGAACTGAATAAAGAATTCTGCACTGTTATTAACTATATCCTTGACAATACCAAAGTATACAACTTCATTCTGCACGTCCTAAATTGTTCCCGAAGTTGCCTTGGATGTTGTTTTTTTGAGACAAATTGTTGGGCAACGTTTAAGTTGCTAAAATGTTCTCACAGTCCAAAACAAGCTGCCTGCTTTTCCTTGCTGTTGAAAAGGTTTCTGTATGATCAGATACAGTGAAATATTCTCCATTAAATTGTTATCCATTAAATGCTATTAATGAGCTTTTTAATATGAATGAGAACCCTCTGCCAATAAAGCATTTTGGCTGTTGATGATGGAAGGTATTCTATAGAGATGATCGGTTTCTCTATATGCTAAAGTATCTTTAGATGTCTTTCCTTATTTGAAAGGAGATGGAAAAAGAATCAAATTAGCTAACAATAGCAAGTTAATGTGATCAGACTTCTATGTTCAGCTGCAAGGTAAATCTAGTTCCAGATAAGACAAGGATATAAATGTCAGCCACAGAATTAAGACTTTTATGTATATATCAAAGATTAACTAGCTGCTGCTAGACAAATTTTCAATTCTGTTACTCTTCTTTCAAATTCCACCAAATACCCAGTTTTATTGGTATATGAAATGTGTGTTTTTATTAAAGCAGGCCTGTTGCTGTATAAAACTATAAACATGCCCATTGACTGCAAGATGAGTTAATGCTAGACAGGTATTGCTGCTTATTCTTTTTTAAGCTCATGCAATTGAGTATACCATTTGACAGGTTTAATTAACGCTGTAGGGAGGGCAAGATCATAACTTGGAAGATATAAAAGTTTATGGTATTTTATCAAAGCACAAAGAAAACCTAATTGTGTTTAAATGAGATTTGGCAAAGCAACCTACTATTTCCCCCAAATTAATTTTTCTTTGAACTGTTAGCAGACAGTCTTAAAGGGTTACCTTCTACATTGTTGCTGATTCACAAAACATAACAATGCACGTTTTCCATGTAGAAACAGATGCATCAAACCCCATAATAATTTATTTCTATATTCTTTTACATATCTCAGAAACTGAAAGTCACAGAATGTAATAAAAACTTTTGTAATAGAAACCCAAACACACACAGTCCTACCAGGACCTGAAAATAATGTTGAATGGGAAACTATTTTCCCATGGTGAAAAACATTGGAACATATTAAAAAAAACTTGCTCCTCTGGATTAGCATGAAACCACGATACTTCCAAATTCTACAGAGAAAAGATCTACTCTGGGCTTAAACCACCAAATGTCTAATGCCTGAAATTAGATCCCTGTGCTGTCATTACCCAATATCTGAAACAAGAGTATTAATTGCCATCCTTTGGTTTTCCAGGTATGAATAATTCCTATTGGCGTTGCTTTGCTGCATATAGATAAGAAAAGGAGCGCATGCTGAATCAACAGTTGCCACATCTCCTACGAACGCTAGCTGTGGAGTCAGGCTCTGTGCTGAATGAAAATCTAATTCTCCCAATGGAAAAGCAGAGCTGACCATAGCCAGGTGTCTGGTGGCCGGCAAGGTAACATAAGATGCGTACTGAAAGATTTTGCAGCATCAGATACCACTTCTCAACACAGGTTTAATGAAGGCAGACATCACCTGAATTTTACCGCAACTCCATTATGGAGATGAGACTAAACCAAAATTTTTTCAAAACTGATATGCTCCTGAGGAAAGCTTGTGTTTCATTAATGAATGTTTACCTGGCAAAATATCTGTTTAGTTGGAATAGTTTCTGATCAGTTCCAGTTTAGGTACCTTGACATTCTATATGAAAAAAAACAATTTTTTTCCATCAAGTGCCATTTTTCATGATACATAACTCCCTTCAACATATGAGGCTAAAGGAGAAGACAGTGCAACTTGCTGAGTCGCACAGCAGTTGAACCACGAGGTAAAGGCTTTGATATGTTCTTTTTGTACTAGCCAAGGCAGCTTTACTATCCTCACTGTAGGAAGGAAAGATCAATACTGCAAAAAGATCCTTCTGCTTACAGGGTCAGTAAGAGCACAAGAGAGAGTAATTTCTCCTTAAAACTGCTTCTTCAGTAATTCCCCACTTCTCAAGAATTTTACCATTTCATTTATGAATCATGTGACATAGTCTGTTTAAAATTAATTTTAGAACAACCCACAGATGATAATATGTGGGTGATGGGGTAAGCCTATCTTATCTCAGTTGATTGTAATTCTTATTTTGCTACAAGAAGCAACATTATTACTCTGAAATAATAAACAAGATAAGTCCTAGGCTCATTCTGTATTGAAAACTGTGCACACAATCATCACGGATAGATACCCTCCCAAAAAATAAAAATAAGTTGATTACTTTCACTTTCATGTTTTCTTTTACATAGTTCCTAATTTATCTTTTAAAAATAATAGACCAAATACACGGGTACATGGCAAACTGAACATCTGATTTAAAATTCACTGTCTGATGCCACATTAAAAGTTATCAGCACTGTAAAAAAGAAAAAGTCAATACCATCTCTTGTGTACCTAGCCACTGTGAAAAATACAGAAAGAATTTCTCAACAAAATTCCCATTAGGCTTTGCCTAAGTAACAGCAAGTGTGTCATATTCATAATATGATTTGAAACAGGAGAATAAACAAACAAGGAATTAAATTTTTAGGCATGCATTTGAATCCATCACCTGCTCATATGATGTCTCTTTTAAAATCAGTATAAATGCAATCCCCAGTGTGGACAGATGTTATTGATTTAACTTGGATTCAGTAAACTGATCTGTATAGCCAAAATTCTCACAAACATTAGTTTGATTAGTCTATCCTTCAGTGTTTTAGAAAAAACTCCTTTTGAAAAGAATTTCACCATACAGCTATACATAAGAATATAACTAGGTTCTACTCCTAAACTATATTTCATGTCCATAAAGCTGGTAGCAAAAAAGACCCCATTCCACCTATCACTTTTAAAATAAGAATTTAAATAATACCTTATTAAGGAATAAACTTGAACCAGAAATTCACATTGAAAAATATGAGCAAACCCAAACCCACAGCATTGAGAAACACTGAATCCTCACCTCTACATTTCATCTGTAGTAATATTGCAGGGGAGCAGAATAAAATTTGCCAATCGATAAATGTTATTCAGCATTTGAATGAACATGGAAATCATACTATCAGAACTTTAAACAACAAAGGCAAAATAAAAGTAATATAATGAAAATATATTTTCTTTTTAAATGTACTTGAGAGAAAATTATTTTTACAGGACAAAGGTGATTCTCCTGATATTTTAATAAATAAGAGAATTTCTCCTCCTTTCCACTCTAAATATCACAACATAAGCATAATGTACAAGTCTTAATTTCAACACACTTCATTTGACCTCTAGGAACAAGAAAAAAGCATCACACTATATTTCCTCCTCTTTAAGAAAGGATCTATACACCTTAAAGTTTTCTGAGAATCAGTGCAGGGATTTAGATTTGACAGTTATTCAATAGCCATTATGTTTTTCACTGAATAAAACCACACTAGAAACCGAGATATCCGACCACTTATTTCTTCAGAACACATACAGCCGTGAATAGGTACAACTACATTAAAAGAAAAACAACCAACCAAAACCAATATATCTATACAAGAAAAACTTAGTTGAAAGGTTTGCCCTCTTTTGAAGAAAAAGCTGTTTAGGCTAGTTGTTATTTAAATATAAACACCTCTTTCTTATGTTGCCTCAGATTCTGCATGAGGAGAATGCTAGACTGCATTTTAAATGAAGTTTCATCTATTCCAAAAGCTTCATACCTGAACAGTCACGTGCAAAAGCTTCCAGTTTGAACTGTCAGTACCCGAAAGACCTGGCCAGTTAAAGGATTATCACACAAACTCAGTATTTCTTCTGAGCACCAGCCTTTGGAAAAGGACATATTTTGCTCTGCTGGGGTTGTCTGTAAAAGAGCAGCATCTACCTAAAGAGCAGCTGAAATCTTGCTTAGCCCTATGACATGGCAACTTGCCGTTTCTTACAGAACTGATTATAAACATACTAGAAAATATACTGTTCTCTTTAAAGTCTCCATAGCTGCACTACCATCCAGTATATGCTACCAAGTGTCACCAGCACGTGGCTTTAAAACCCTGCTAGCTTGTTTGAACTCTGTTGTGGCCCTTCTCTTTTCTTTTGGGTGGCTTTCATAAGCTCCCTTTTCCTTTAGGCAAGCGCTTAACGTTTGCTAATGAGACTAACGCAGAAAAGGCTTTTGCTTGTTTCCCGTATAGGCAGTAACTGAGTGAAATCCCACCAGGTAAGGAAAGCTTATGGGTGATGGACTGGTGAACCACAGGGGTTTATACAACTATGTTTTCTCTGTTGTGCACATGGAATATTTTAGGTTGGCTTAAGACAAACTTCAGAGTATATTTCAAAGCATAGCTATGATCCCAACATAAACGTGCAAAGATTTCCCTTCTGCTCATTTACACTGGTGCACTGTAACATATTCAATGGCAAGGACAGGGTAAAGGAAGTTGTGTGTCTGTGACTGCTTCTTCCTGATCCTTCTGAATCAGGCCACTGTGCCTCTCAAGATCTTAAACTAACTAAATAAATAAACAAATAAGCAAGCCGATGGCCTCGGAAGCTATCAGAGAAAAATATTTCTCCAATGTTTTCATGTATTTTTTCAATCTAAGCATGTAGATGTTTCAACAAAACTCCAAATCACAGCTGAATCTTTTTGTTCCCAAAAGTAGAGCTCAAAATCATGAGAAAACAGAAGTGATAACAGATGTTGGCGTTTTAGCTTTCAGCCCTGGCCAAATCTACATAAATAGGAATGTGTAACTAGGAATGGCAGAAGACTTGGCTGTCTCTGGCACTAGCATGGCTCAGACAGCAGCTAGAGCTCCTGAAGCCAAATCCTTTGAGGGCGAAGGTCTGGGATGCTGCTGTTGTGTCCACCAAGCCCCCCAACAAATGGGAAAAAGGCCACAGACTGATTTGGTGGAGACATGGCCTGAGGCCTTCACGTTCTGGGCCTGTATTAACAGTCTCATCACATTGCAGATGTCACTGAAATTTAATTATGAGGGGTATCAGAAGACCAGCCTATTTTTTTATATTTTTAGAGCTCAGGCAATAATGCCAAAACCCTAGGGAAGCCAAATTAGACAAACTCCTCTTAGGTCAACGAAATCACCCAAAGTTAAATCTTGCACTTAGACTAGATTCTAACAGATACGTTAATTCGTTCAATCTGCAGCTTAGTCAAGTTACGTTAAAAACTGAACTGGTTTGTTTGCAGCTGAATGGAGACCATATTTTTACAACAATCTCTGCAAGAGTCAAAGTACTTCACTCATACATGCTTTGCTTTATGGTAAAGTCACATCTTAATTACACATTACATCTACAGCAGCTATGCAGAATTAGCCGGACTGTTGCCATAATCACGATACTCTATATGCTTTAATAAGACAAAGTTTGGGGGCAGAAGTTATTTCTTTGTTAGGCTACTAGACATCATGCAGGAGAAAAAAGACCTTTTAGACACAAAACCAGAATCAATAATCTTCTAAGCTAAACATTGCTGCAAGCTGCGGGGCTGAATTTACCAGTTGTGCTACCTGAGAGAAAAGCCAGTTGATATCTGGGGGAACATGAGCAGGGGGAATTGTATAACAACAGCATTAGCTGAGTTACATACGGTAAATAACAAGACCTCCAACAAACCAATGTGTTGAGTGCACACCTCTTCTGAATAGGAAATTATCACAGTGTTAGGGGGAAATTCTGCTTTCGCTGATTTCTGGCCCAAGTTCAAGGCACAAAACACACCATCCTTCCACAGTCTGGAACCATATTTAAGCAAGGCTGATATATAGACATTATTATTCTCCTTTTATCCAATAGCTGAAAGTGCACACCCGTGAGAATGGGGACATGGGGCCCAAACTCTCAGGCAACGGGCCTTAGGTACCTATGTGTTCAGCACAGTTGGGATGTACCTAACAAATCCTTTTGGGGAAGCATCAGCATAGAGGGTTTCAAGACCAATGAGCAACTGAACATGCTTTCTAAAGGTGTAAGTTTTGGATCTATGCAATAACGGATTTCTTGTTATCATTTCTCTAGAGTGTTCTCCTTCCCTCCTAACATTAAAGATTCTTTAGATTCTTAAACCACTGTAGTAAAAAACAATCCTGAAACTTTATCCCATGGGTTGTCTTTCAATATTACTTTGTGCTGAAATGAACTCTTTACAATTCCAAGGTTACAAATCCTAGTTACTGAAGGTCAAGCACAAAGAAAGAAAAATTCACTTCAAATGAGCTAGAACAAGGCAGTTATTCAGAGCTTCCCCGTAAATTTCTTTCTGGGATATCGTACGCAGTACTAGCTTCTTATAACATACCAGAAATGAGAGTTAAGAAACAACAGAAAATTGAGACATTTGATTTTACAGTGCACAGACATAAAAACTGAACTATGATTAATACAAAGTGCTTACATTTCTTTTTTTTTTAGCTATTTTCTTTCACACACAAATATTTTGAAGCTATACCTAAGCGTACCTAAACAGTATGTTACTGTTTGTTTGGGCCTGTTGGAGAGAATTCTGCTTGTTTTTCCAAAGGCCCTGGAGATCTTCCATATTCATCTCATCCCTAATTTTCTGCTTCTATAGGTCTGTGGAGCCATCACCAGAGGGAAATAATAATGGAAATTAGAAATTGAGCAGACTCTGTTAAAAACAAAATTAAAGACCTCCGAGAAATTACAGACTTCAAATTTGATTTTTTTAAAAATGACAGCCTGGTGAAACTCAGAGAAAGATAAACACATTATGTTCAACTTCTGAGTATTTGCCTTACAATGACAAGAAAATATCCTTATTTCAAGAAAATGCACTTTAGAAAAAAGGAATAAGAAACTGAATTTAAGGATGGCTGAAATTAAAACAATTTCAAAGGCTTTGACATCAAACAGTTTATTATCATCTGCTTTCTAATTGCATCGGTATAGATTTCTAATCTAGCAGAAATAGCAAGATTCTGAACTTCTCATGGGAACAGTCAGACCTTAATGAGAAATGCATATGTGAGAGTTAGGCTCTCGCGTACAAGGAAAGACCGGGGGCTGGGGATGACACACACACAATGATCTTGTGAGACGATTGGACAAAATTCTCCTACAAAGGGTGTGCTTTCCAAGAGCAAAAGCAGAAAGGAAACAACCTCTGCTATAAATCAGTTCATAAAAAAACATCTGGCCCTAAACAACTTTCAGTCCAAGTCTAAGAGAAACCAAATGAAAAAGACAAAAACTGGTTAGAGACAAGAAGCAACCTCAGCACACTTCTGCATTTAACAGTGCCAAAAATATTTCAATCAGACAATAAAAACTTGCAGTTTTACAGTAGTATCTGGAAGGAGTTGATGAGGTATTTCAGCATGTTATTATTCCAAGAGTCTGAGGAAACATGACAAGAGGAAGAACATGCATATTTGAGAGTTTTAACAAGAAATGAAGGCTAATACCTTGGGCTATCTGGAACCTAGGGTTGACATTTCAAAAGCAACTGGGAGTGCGTGTGGCTACATTGTGGAGAAGCAGCTTGTTTGGGAGGAAATATTGCCACAGAGAGGGGCTAATAGGGACTGGCTGGAACAAGCAAGGAGAAAGATCTCTGCAACTGAAAGTGAATACAAGCAAAGCATTTAGTATTTGCCACATCCAAGGGATGGATGCAGGACATAGATTTCAGTTATAACACATGAGAAGAAAAGATACAGTATTGGAGGTGCCACGTGTGTAGGGCCTGGATATTGCAAGCCAGAGAAGATGAAGGATGATACGTATCCAACGCAAGGCAGTGTTTCCTTATAAACTGAAAGAGAATGAAAATCTGAGGGTAAAGAATGAGAATTCTGGTTGGTTGTACTGAATGAAAACGGATTGATTGCATTTGCACGAATGGGGACAAACATGTAAAACAGTGGATCTGCCAACAACTCAGGCAAGGACAGTAGCTGAGCTTGTGCTTTGAGACGAATCTATCAGAGATTACATGTATAAGGAGAAAAGCAGTCAGAAAATCAATCAAATCTGCACAAATGAAGCTTTGTAACTAGTTCTTCTCTATAGAGATTTTAGTGAAAACAAGAGGCAGGAGCTGACTTCACTATCTCCAAACAATGATAATAGGGCACCTTGGATGAGCTCAGTGATAAGAGAAGATGAATTCTGGGTACTCGCACTGGCCACAGGATTTCACTGCACAGCATCCTCATCGCTCTGTGGGTGGCAAAGAAAGCAGAGAGCTTCAGGAGAATGATAAGGGAGGGAAAGTCAGGGGCACAAGAGAGATCTGGAGATGGGTGAGGATAAGATCAGACACAGTGTATGCAAGAAACTCCTACATCCAGTGCCAAGAGATAAAAAGGCAGAGTTGTGAGGGGGAAAGCGAGGGCAAGCCAAGGGCTGGGCTAAGTCAGATCGTTTATAGTCAGTTCTCTCAGAAAGAGCACATGAAAACAGAGACATGGAAAAAGGGTGTGATTAGAATTCAATGGCAGTGAGAAGGAATTGTCTAATCTGCTTGAAAAAAAGTGAGCTGTAAGACAAAGACAGAGGACTACATTGTTTTCTAGAATAAAGGTTGTAGGGTTCAATCTGGTAAATCAGCCTTTGTTTCAATTCTCTAGTGGTAGTTTTTAATCTCAAATAATTATCATTGCTTTGCAGTATTCTCTGCATCTTCTCTCACTGAAAAGATGTAACAGTGAATAGGAGAAAATTTTAAAGGATTCATCAATTCCAATAGTCATAATTTAAACAGGAAGTTTTAATTTGTGCTCTTAAGAAAAAATAACTTTTCTTCTATTTGTACTTTATTTAGTTTTACACAAGCTATTTAACATTTATTAAACATACCTTTAAGTTAAATATGCATCATATCAAGATGTCACACCATTAAAGAGTTAATTCATAAACAATACCTTCACCACTTGGCTATACCTCCTTCTCCAGCTCAGTGGCAATTCACAGATTACTCTTGTTTTTTTTTTTTTTTTAAATCCTTTAAAAGAAAAATGAAGCAAGGAAGAGATTAAACATGGTACAATACTCACCACATGATACCACAACATTTTCACGCAATTAGCAGTAACAACTAAAATACACTACAGTTACCCTAAGATAGGCTCAGTCATTCTAGCAAATATCCTCTGCCTCCTTCCTCCCTTTCTCACGTGTGGTTGTTTCCAAGTCCCAGTTCAAGTTATTTCCATCTATGTATCAAACTGCACAACTCGAATTGCAGAAACCATCCCTTACACCAGAAGGTCCTCTAAAATGATGCCACATCAAATTATTTTGGAGAACTCTTCTTGCCCTAGACACCTGGTGCTCCCTCCTCATACACCTACACAGAAATGTTAACTTTCTGTTTCAACTGGGACAGCAATTCTCAATACCGTAGGTCATACCATAAATAGGGACCTCCCTACATCAGCTATGAAAAGAAGACCAGGCCAAAATGCATACTTGCACCACTCCTCAGGGCAGCCTCAACCAAGGTTGCTGAAGAACCGTTACTCAGCCAGCTCTGAGCTTGTTGCGGCTGCCCTGACCGCCTGTGCTCTGAAACACACGAGCAAAACCCATCTCGCTCTAGGGAAACAAGAAAGAGGCAGCAGTACAGTGAATTATAGCAGAGTAGTCCACAGAGGCAAAGAGCCAAAGAGTATTTCAGAGTATTCTGCTGAAGAAGAAAACATGAACTAGCAAGCAGGTCGTTTTGCTAATAGTTTAAATAAAACCTTCTTTAGGGACGATATAGCCACAGGTATAGAGTTTGTTGTTGTTTTTTTGTTTTTGTTTTGTTTTTCCTGTTCCATTTCTGAGTGTATACCAAACTGTTTATTTCTTTTTCTAAGGGAAATACAACCATTTTGACCAGCTGATTGAACAAGATTATTTTAGGAGTCTGCTTATCCTATTAGGAGACAATTGTGTTACAGTGCATATAACATTGATTTCATGCACATTATCACAAGTTTGTATAACAAGCAGTTCTTCAACCATTTCTACTTTATATTAAATATTTTACACATTTACATTGATGGATACTTTGGAATTTTTGATTCCTCATTAAGATTAATTTCCTAATTTGAGCAAGAAATAAGTCTTTTGCATTATTGTAGAATTTTTTACTTAACCGTGGATGAATTTATATTTTCTTCTACAGTATACAGCTCACATAGCAAATTCAATTATTTCATTGTTTATTAAACTGCATTTAAAACTCCATTTGTCAAAATTACTCTGTTGTTACATTACCTTCCTCTTTAATAAAGCTAGGCAAAAATAGTGCTTGAATATCAGTTTATATCAAAAGGCTAAACACCAACAAATCACAATGGATAAGCACAGGAATACATCTGAAAGATATATCTGCAATTCTGTATCCTTTAGCATCAGTTACAGAAAACAGTGGAATAAAGTCCTGTCAGAGTCTGTGTTCTTTGTGAAACCTAAGAGTCTAACCTGACAAGCAATGAAGAATCTAGAAAAACATTATTAGCTTTATTTGTTGTTTCATTAAAATCAGTAGCTACGTTTCTTTTGCCCGTTTCTTTTAAACAGCAAACTCAAAACTCACACTAATTGACATGTCCATTACACATTTCAGGGTTTTGGGGGTTTTGTTGCTGTTTTTTTGGTGAGTTTTGAGGTGGTGATGGTGTTCGTTTTGTGGGTTTTGGTTTTACTTAGGACAGTTTCAATGACATCAGTAAAATTATGGAGGTTTGTTTATACAGGTAGGACTTGGAAATCACAAATTAACACAGGCTGGAAGGGGAGATCTCTACTTGTATCAGTAGCGTGGGATTTCATCTTAAAAGCCTATGAGACGACAAAGAGACATTCCATCAAAAACACAGAATACAGGATTTGTCCACTTAAAACCTCAGGTATAATCAAGTTGCTGTAATTAGGGCCAAGAACAATTTGACTGATTACAAATAGCAAAGTGACTTAACCTCATGTTTCCATATGATAGGACATGAAAATACAGATGATACAAAGTGAGTAGAACATATCAGTAGTGATGCTGGAAAAACAAACATCTCAAGACAGAACTGAATAGAATATTTTTTATGGTGTCTATATAAAAAGCCGTGTAGCTTTTCACATAAGGAGAAAAGTAGCCTGAGGTGGGGCAAATCTAGGAGTTTCACTTCATAAATCATTCAGCACTTGCATATAGACCTTTAAAGGTCCCTTCCAATCAAAACCACTCTATGAAAACCAAATTAAATTCAAAGCAATTACAAAAATCCCACTCAAGTGTTACAGAGTGCAGGGTTACTCACTAGATCAAAAGTAGTGTTTAAAACAGTCCTTAAGAGGAAGTGGTCAGCTTACACTTTCATAAAAAATGTTGCAAAATACACACTGGTCCCTACTGCAGTGGTGTGATACCAGGTTTGTGTTCATAATTGTGTATTCTGGGGCAATGGCCCTTGATCAGCTAAATTTAGTACCTCTTTCCTATGAGCTACTTGTTATAAATGAAACATAATCCCTGGAGGCAGTCTCACAATTTCACTTTGTCCAAAACTTAAAAATCTTTATATAATTTATATTACAGACTGAACACTGATATTCCTTATTTATAGTCCCTGATGACTGTTTGATCAGTGATTTTCTCCCTCTAGGAGATCGAACTAATACAACCTTACTGATGTATAGGGCATGATGTGTAATTGCCAAGAAATGCATTACCATGAACAGCTTTTCAAATTATTGCCACTGGTGGTTTTAAGTATTATTGAAACTCCTGCTTCTGAAATGTACGTGTACATGAGAACAGGAAAGCTCTGCTTTGTACCAATCATCTTTGATTCTCTCTCTTCCAGTTTTCAACTTGTAGGATTAATATTTCAGACACAGATTTTCTCCAATGAGATTCATGTGATTTAAACTGCTTTAACATCTTTCAGGTATGTGTAACTATCAGAAAAAGTGCAAAATCAGAATTTAAATTTTGCAGCAGTTAAAAGTTCTGGAAAAAAAAAATGTTACTGTCAAGGGCTAAGGGATGTCATTATCAACCCACATTACCTCTGATCCTGCTTTTTGCATTACTGTCAGATGTTGTAGAGACAGGTATCTATAACATTCTTTATATGTGCATTTGAACACCACATGCTATATTATACTGAATGCTCCTAAATCCCTTTTTGGTCTAAAGGACCCCAGTCCACTGCTAACAGCAAGAAGGTTCACTGTAGGGTTCTCTCTGCAGAGAAACTGCACTGACCAGCAGTGCAGGGTGCCCCACCACACAGCCCACGTGAGGATTAAACTGGAAAGCAGTCATGAAATCTAGTATAAAATTTGTTAAAAACAAATTCTTTGTCAAGGAAGTTTCCCTATGTGATGGATGCACTTCTCCTGTTTGAAATAACTGAACTTTGGTCCAGGCAGGTGCTCAGCAAGTAGGCCTAACCAAAGTTAATCCTACTGTGTGAGGCTCTCCGTGAGAACACAGCACCAATCCCCAAAAAAACAGTTTGGCTGGAAGACTGGGGCAATAAACAGCTGAAACTACATTAACACAGCAGAAAATATGACTACAAATCAACCACTTTACGCTATAAATATCTGCGTCCGTCAGGGTCCGCTGAGCTCCCCTTTTATAGCAGCTGGCTGCGTGGCGACCTCCCCTTGCGTAGGGACGCCTCTCACGGTTACCCCTCAAGGCTGAGGGATCCCTTACCTGACACCAGACATTGATGGGTTGGTAAGTGACTTTTTTTTGCATGCACTTAACATTTAAAATACTTATAGTAAACTTAAGTAATAATCTTTGTATCCCATACTAACTTTAAGTGTAGCGAACAGCAGAGTATTGACCACCAATCCATCTGTACTTATTAAATATTTTACATACCTAAATTTACTAATTAGAACTCAATAAACCAACTACTCAATCAGATCTGAGTGATCTCCGACTCTTCTCCTGCAACACCAGTGCAATAAATTCTCCGTATTCTTCATTTGTTGCCTGGGCAGCAGTGCACACGCTTGTCGCACACCTTCCCTCACACCTCAGAGACCTCCTGATCCCTCCACTGGCAGCCAACATCTAGAGAGACAATTTCCCACCAGAAGGCAGAAATGAACGACTGACCTCTGAGAGACAGCTACAGAGCTTGACAAGGTGACAACATCCCACATCTTTATTTCTTATTGCATCAGCTGACTGGAAGGATCTTATCTCAAACTGGCATAAAAGGTCAAAGACAGGCAAATGTCAAAACCAAAATGTGCTGAAGTGGTGCCAGCAATATATCAGTGAGGAACTCAATGGAAGCTCCTGGATTAACTGAATTATTTTTCAAATTGTACGAATATACTTTCTTATGAAACAATTTTCTGATTCACCCATAATGCATTTGATATTTTTAACGTATCTATATCAGGTAAAGAAATTTCACTTTCACCATGTTTTAAGTAAATATTTTTGGTTTATGAATTACTTGGGAAAAAAAAAAAAGACTGCAGATATTTACTGAATCCCTCTTCAATCTCACCACAGAAAATGAACATTTTCATCTCTCCTGTTTAATACATCACAAGAAAGAAAAATTAACCATTAATTTTTCAGTGCTTGTCTCTGAATAGAATTAAAAGGAATGTTTCATTGCCACACAAAAAAACTGATAAATATGATCTTGAATGTAAAGAAAATGAGCATTTTACATGTTGAAAGAGGGAAAAGCAATGAGCACACTACAAATGAAGGAACTTAGAAATTCTGTTTATGCATTACTTATTGAAAAACCACAAAAATAGAAAAAAGGCTTTCTTTTCTTGTAGATATTTTGCACTGCTTTATTTTGTTATTCTGTACTTTCATTTTTTGCAGAAATTATTTTCCAGCTGTGACACCATGAATGTGAAAACACTAATATAAAGCAATTCTATCAGAACAAAACCTACGCAAGAGTACTGACTGCTGAAACATTCAAAAATGCAAGAAAATACTTTCTCATCAAGAAGAAAAAAAGATTCAGAATAAAGAATTCATAGATACTACTTGTATTCCTTATTTTCACTTTTTCTGTTTATTTCTTTTAGCAATAAAAATGCTTAATAGTTTTAACTCTGTTCTAGACTCGTATCTTCTTTCTTTTTGAAAATTCTCCAATGTGGTTGTACTTACACCATCAAAGTGAAATTTCTTTAACATATCTATTTAAAGGGGTGAAAAAATAGAGAAAGTTTTCATTAGAAAGAAAACTCGGATCAAAGTTGAGCCTCTTGCATTTGATGGGAAAGGGTTAGGAGATTTTTTGGAACTAATTTGGAAGGATTCTTGCATCTGGGCTTTTCAGTTTCCTTCAGTAGAAACTGAGTGTTCTCAGCTGAGCAAATCCCAAAACATTTCTGGAAAACTGCAAACAAACAAGGTTTCCTAGCTGGTTCTGGCAAGGCCAAACGTCCTAAGGATCCATGGTTAGACACAGATGTGCAGGGAATGAAGCTTCCCACCATGAATCATCTTATTTTGTGTATCTCCAATGGATTACAGGCTATGGGAATAACTTTCTAACAATGAATGTAATAGGACACTTAATTAATATTAAAAAAAATAGGGGCTAGATGGATGATGTAACTTGAAAGGCATATGACTGAGAAATACAGCGATCTTCAGAAGACTCCTTGTCCCATTTGACCATGTATAACCGTACTCTGGGAAAAAACTTTGAAGTGTATATTCTGCTGGTGGAGGCAAAAGGTATTTTGTTTCATCGTTTATTTATACTTTTAGATGGGGAGCTAGAATTATTTTTCTGTAAGCATCTGCAGAGGAAACAAACTTGATAACATAACTGTTCTTGCCATCTGTACGTACTTTGCACATTGTCATATAGAGTCACTTTGATAGGAAAACAAACACAAAATTGCCGTGTTCTGCATGTTATATAAAAAGCTCCGCTCCTCAGTACAGTTCAGTAGTGCCCTCATCTACACTGAAGGAAAGATGTTAATCTAACTTTGACAGAAGTGTTTGCAAGAGGTAGGAAGGATTATCTGTGAAGCTTAATCGTAGCAGCAGTTGAGGACATATTTAGGCCTTCTCACTTGCACGAGGCAAACTTTAGGAGTGCAGTGAGCCATCTGCTTCTGCACAGAATGGCCTTTAAAAAGTAATCTTCCTGTCAAACAGCGCTTGACTCATCCTCAGATGCTTTTTCGATGGGAAACCAGTTTATACTACCTGAAGGTATTGTCTTCTCTGGCTGTCAGACAAGCACATTTGCCGTTTTCTCCCAGGTTCCTATGCAACCACATAGGCAGCACGGTCCTTGGGGAGTTTGTTACCTTCTGCAGTCTTTGCCTGAAATCTGCATCTTTCCTTTCCACTACAAGCAATCTAAGGGCTATCTCACCTTGATTCTGACCCTGCAAAGAGATCAAAATCATCAACTCTCACACACACATTTGAGCCTCCATGGTTATATCTATTTTCCCAGACTCTGGAACAGCCTGGGTGATTCTGTGGCCAAACCCTTCCTAGAACAGTGAAAGCACTACAGCACAAGACTTCCTTTTTTCCTCTCCCTCTCCGCACTCGCAAGCAGGCACTGACACCACACCAAGGTCTCCGTGGAGAGAAAACTCAGGCTGGGCGGCAGCCCGCAGTCATTTCTAGTAGGGTTTCCATCTGGTCAGGGTACACACAGACCCACATGTCCTGCAGTTCTGGTATAACCCCCACTACCAAGGCCAGCACGTCCCAGAACACCTGTACTGCATCACTGCTTTTGTGATACAGAATTCCTACGGGGAAAAAAACCAAACCCACCAGCAACAACAATAAAACACCTGAAGTTTTACAGACATCTTTATAAAACGTCTTCTTGAGAAAAAATAAACATCTTATCCCAAACAAAGGATATGTCTTATCACTCCCTGCTATGATTGTACAATTGTCAATCAAGTCAGATTAAGCTTTATAACATAATAGCTACAGGATACAATTTTTTGATAACAGACTGGGAATCTTCTGGACTAAAATTAAAATGCAAAAAAACCAAACCCAAACACCTTCACACCATCATAAAATAGACACTAGAGGAGAAATTATGCAACTGAGATTATTCTTACTCAACAGCACAGTTTTGTCATTTCTTTCTGTCTTGAGGTTAAGTAAGCAAACATGACAGTTCCAGGACACAAATTCTGTGCTCTAAGGCTCATGCTAAATAGCACAAATTTGTAGATTTTTTTTTGAGTTGAAAATGCAGAATCCACAAAAAACATTCTACCATTTTAATAAGCAAGACAATTAAGTTAAATAGGAGCATGTGTGTGCAAGCAGGAAGGATAAAACTTCAAACAAAGTACGTTTATAAGAGCAGAATTATCAGGCTTAAAAACAAGATTTGAAGATATCGAAATACAGAGGTGATACCTTCCCTACTTTGGAATTTTTACGCTAAAAGTGGCTCACATCCTAAAGGCTACATGTCAGACCTCTCTGTACTGAAATAAAAATCTCAGAAGTACCAGAAAATATATTATATGCAGGCTAGGGCTCAAAAGAAAAAAATAATTCACTTTTGGACACTGCAACTCACCTCAATGTCAGCAACAAAAAAAAAAAAAAGAAAAAAAAGCATCTCTATTTTTAAAGTACACTATCAACCCACCAC
This sequence comes from Aramus guarauna, assembly GCA_013400195.1. Taxonomy (NCBI): domain Eukaryota; kingdom Metazoa; phylum Chordata; class Aves; order Gruiformes; family Aramidae; genus Aramus; species Aramus guarauna. Next base: position 753,968 of record VXBL01005306.1, read on the forward strand.
TACACAGGGATCAGCATCGCGTATGTACATGAGGTAACAGAAAAGAAATACTTCACAGTTAATAGGGAGATAGTTTGCAATGCAGTAATTTACTGCTGGAGTATTAGTTCATTACTTACGTCTACCACAGAAGCTGAGGGACAGCTACTCTATGGCATGGTGTAATCAGGGAAGAAGACTTCTTAGGGGGAAAAAAAAAAAAATAGCCTTGTACTTCAATTTCTAGCCTGTCTCTCATATGGGAGATAACTCACGTTTTGATACATTTAGTCGGGTGATCTAATGCCAAACACCTTGAGAAACACAGACCATATGGCTTGGGGGGTTGAATGTGTGTAAGGAAGGAGAAATGAATTCTTCAAAAGTTCAGTTGCAATGAAACTGTCACAAATGATGCACCTCTTATCTATTAAACATGTCACTATTAATGTCAAAATAATTCAAAGAGACAGTCAAAGTGAAAATGTAACATTCCTTAAAAATTCGTGCTTTGATGATTTAATACATTCAGTATAGTGCTTTATATACATAAATGCATTTTTGCTTGGAAGATTAACTTAGTGCACTTTTTTAGTATGAGATATGGATATCTTCATATGTCACAGAATTTATTACTGAATGCCCACCGCCTTTGCTTCTAGATGTCTTCCCACACCAGAACAGAACTCAAACCACAGATCAGACATTAGTTGTATTTTTTCTCAAATATAACTTAAACCTCTCACTAAACAAAGCCAAATTCACCAAAATACTCTTCGAGCCTAGATGTGCAGTTTTAACTTCCAAGAAAGGGTATAAGAGATAATTGGCAACAACAGGAATGGTTACAAAGAGCAACCTCAGTTACAGCTACACCCATGTCTTGGGGTGACAGAAAAACTGTTTGTGAGCACTAATTCCCCTGAACGCTCTCTGTCCACGATGCCTCTTAACCACCAAAGCAGCGACAGATTTTTCTTGTTTTGGCAACACCTGACCTGAGGAGTACAGTGTTAAGATGATGTTGAAATAGGTGCAAAAGCAGAGTTAACACAGTTAGGCCGTCTGTTGTGATGTTTTTGATACGTGGAACAAGAGGAAATACAAAGAGCCGCCTAGAATCAACCGGAAGCACTGCTGTAGCTGTGTTCCTCACGAAGCACGGAAATGAGAGCACCACTGGTAGTGCTGAGGAGTTTGTGGGGGGGGAATTCATATATAAAACTTCAAAAAATGGTAAAACTTTAACCTTCATGATAAAGACTAAAGGAAAACTATGAACCCACAAGACTACAATAAAGCAGTTATATATTTAATTCTTTTGTGTAAAAAAAATAATTAAAAAAATCCTATTTATTTGTGAAAGTACTAATTATTTTACCAGGTTGAATCACAGCTCAGATGTATCACTGTCATTAACCTCATTGTTAATTGTCTTTTCAATAAATTATCACTGGGTGTTCCTTACAGCCCTTTTAATGTAACATAAAAGAAAATGATCTATCAACATTAAAGGCTTACAAATCTGGACCTTAACACAGAGATGAGTGAAGCAGCCCTCGGGGGTTACAGCTAGCTGTTGAGTAAAATGTAATGGAATCAAAGACGTCTGTAGTGCAACACAGAGAGAAGTGCAGTCTGCAGTCACCTGATGGTCATGGTCATCGCCATCAGGCAAGACCCAGCTGATGCCCTGGGCTGCACAGGGACGAGCAGGCTGTGGACCACAGGAAAATTTGAGGTTTTAATAGCAAAAGACTTACTGAGCAAACACCAGATTCCTGGTGCACCTGTGTCCTAAGCATCTCACCGATCTGCAATCTCACTCTTCATCAGCCTGAATCTGGTGCTGAACAGCACCTCTTGCACCAAGCCCCACCTCCTTGAAAGCATCCTTACAGGCTCCCCGAAGAGTTTCGGTCACCAGCAACATAGAAAAGTCCTGCAAACAAGGCCTTGACATCTCCAAGGAAGCAGCTGGACAGAAGGAGAAGCTCACAGAAGACCACCATTCTCCTAAATCACATGGGACCTCATGCTCTCCAGCCTCTCAACAGTATGTGGGCTTTGCTAGGGTGGGCAGAGTACTGTAACAGATAGCAGGAGGCCACTGCATACAGCAGATGCACAGACAGTTTTAAGGTTCTCATAACCCTCTCTGCTAAAATTCCCAATAATGCCCAGTACTGTAAACTTTATTTACTTAGAGGTTTTGTGGCAATCTGATTGTTAACACATTGCTCATGTTACTGTTTTTCTGCTAAATGCAGCTATGCCAGATACCCTGTTGCTAAAATTATCATTCAAAAGCAGTCCCTCACCCACTTTATAAGTGCACTTAGCCACAAGGGAGGAAAAAGTAAGAATGACCTTACTTGTGGGGGATGGGGGAGGAAATCAATATTTTAAGAGAGGATCAAAAATATTCATATTTTAATTAGTCTCCTTAGTTCTGTCTAATGAAAAACTGGTTTCTGAATGATTGGATGATTCTGGTCTCCTATTCCCTATATGCTAAGATCTTGTTTGTAATGTACTCACTTTTATTTTCAGTTGTATTTGGGGGCTATACATCTATCCAGTTTGATAAGCTCTATCTTTTCTAAATCTTTTTTTCCCTTTACTCAGAGTTGGAAGACAAAAGCCAAGAATTACTTATGTGTGCAGACCTGCTGAATTCTGAAGAGGGTAAGTACAAAGCAAGAAAAAAAACCCTCTAACTTTTAAGATAGACATTAGAACCTCCTTAATCTAAAATTCTTTTCACATCTGGAGCTCTTAATGCAAACTGCGTGGTAACACCTCCTGCCCATCAAAATGGACAGAGAACTTGTTTTGTCATACTCGGTGTGAAATGTTTGCCAGATCAGAGCGGCAGAGATGGGATTTGAGCTCTGACCTCCCGAGGTTTTCCAGACAAAGCAGCCTTGGCTCTACCATATGGTTTTCACCAGGGAGGTGCACCAAGGAAGTGTAGACTTTTAGAAGAAGTAGAGATGCAAGTTTCCAGCTATAATTAAATAGCCCATGGAACTTCTAATGAAACTGTACTCATTAGTGATGCAGCCAGCCGAGGCAATTAAACTCTCTTACTATTCTGGTAGCTATAAGACTGATTATGGTGTTCTGCTTTCTTCCCTTTTATATAATTTTGCCTTTAACAATTATAGCAGCTGCAGTAACCTAACCCAGAAGAAACAGAGTTTTGTTGTTAGCTAATCAATTCTAGTTCATATTGCATAGAGCTTTTAATTATGCAAGATATTTTAATTCTTCACAAGGACACAACACTAAAAAAGGAAAGATAAAAGAAATAAATTATTTCTGGAATATAAAATTGACAGACTCTAGGTGGCAAAAAGGGATAGCAATAAAAATGAGGAATATTTTGAAATTAGTTTTTAGAAAGATAATTTTTGATCCTACAACAAATGAAAACAGGAAAAGAGTCTCTAACACTGATTTAATTTCTTTTTGGCAGTAGACTAAACAAAGTCTGCTTATTTTCTTTTATGAAGAATAAAGGTGTAATAGTGCATGCTAAGCAGAAACTCAATAACTTTATTAAAGTAAAACCATTACTATTATTTACAATATGACAGGGCACAGAAGCCTGTAATGGTGTCCAGTCAGGTTCTGCCCTAGCACACAGTAACAGCCTTCATCAAGAATTTATAAACTGAGGAGGGAGGGAGGCTATTAATTGTCATCACTTTACAAAATAACAGCCAACAATCAAAGATATTAAAGCTAATACTCTCAAAGATAAGGAGGCACTTGATTCCCATTGAATAAATTAAAAATCTTAGCTTAAGACTACATATGGTACATCTCTGACATGACTTGTCAAGCCTAAAGAGGAAAAGAATTAAGATCATCTCACTATGTTTTCTCTTTTCCATCTATTATTCCAGAGCTAGAATAATTCAGAGATGGAAATACTCAGACTCTTTACACAAAGTATCTTTAAAACATAATATTTTAGGAAAAAAAAAATATTTTATAGAATGTGTCTTGATATTATTTCATTGGACACTTTGCTATATTAATCCATTTTAGGCAGGAAAACTACCAAAAACCCCCAGAGTATGAAACTTCAATAAAATATTAATTGCTAGTTTGCTGCTAACAGTGTAAATTCTTAACAAATTGGAAGATATATGAAGACTGTGTTTTCAAGAGATACAGAGAAGTAGTACCCTACATTAAAGAAAAGAGTGTCACAACTGAGAGTTTACCAAGTAAAAATTGCTACATATGTTATGACATTTTCATGAATCTGTTTACACAATGCACTAGTATTTAAAGTACCCTGTGCAAGATAGAAAGTATTTTAAATTCAGATGAAAAAAGAGAATGAGGAGTATATGGCACTAAGGAAAAAAATAACTAAAATACCCAGAAATACACATATAACTAGGCTAATTATATATCTTATATTAAGATGCAGTATTGCTTATTGCCTTCTTCAGGCTTCAGTGTACACAGATGCACAGATAGCTGGATGCCTCATTACATATCTTGTCATCAGACTGAAGATGTTCACAGCAATTAAGTAAGCAAGGCACCAGCTATGGGTAGAAAACAAAAGCTCAGCAGCTGAGTCTTGCATTCACATGATTAAGCAACCTGGAACATTCAAAGGCTTATGCAAAACACAAATTATTATCTTTAAGAGAAACAGTATCCTTTTGAGATGCTGCTTCTCTCTACTATCAAATGAAAAGATTATTCAAAGACTCGTCAGACCATCCTTCATCCCATTCATACAGAGAATGAGATGAAGACCAAAAAGATGGAGATCAAAATCTGACAAATTTTGCAAGATATGAAATGAACTATATAAACAATATTTCTGTTATTATTCACCCAGCTGGTGGGAGATCTTTGTGACTTTGTTCCCATGCGAGGCCACTGAAGCACCTCTGGAGATGCAAGAGCACACTCGAGACAACAAAACCTGAGCATTTTCTGAATCAGAGAGAGGAAAAAAAACCTGGTCTTGTTTGCCTGGAGATGCAGCCGTGTGGGATATCACCTCACCCAGAGGTGCCCACTGTAGCGCTGCACCAGAGGATGGCAGTGTGGCCATGCCAGTGCCGAGGGCCAGGATTAATTACTGCTCCTCCAGCGCGGCACCACTGCAGCCGCGCATCCTCCGTCCAGACTGGCCTCTCCCCCTCTCCTGCACCACGCTCAGCCACTGGTCCCCATCAAGCTCCCAGCACTGGCATATCTGGAAATCCCTAGGCTGTGACGGTGGACTGCCGTTAAAGGTTTTTCCTCTGCTATAAATGGGATATCATCACTCTCCACTATAGGACTTGGCCACGCTGCTACCACTGTGACAGGACGATGTATGAGAATATGGTATTTACAGACAGTGGGGCGAGTTAAAACTATGTGGCCTGCTTAACTACAGTAACAATACCTTCTCTCTTAGCATTAACAAATAAGATTTTAGGGTTTTTTTTCTTCCACTGTATTAATATTTGTTACTTTTAACAAAGAATTAACATTCTTAGTTAACCATAAATTTAGTAATCACTTTACACCTCTAAAAAATAACAGCAGTATTTGGAGATGTTTTAAAAAATAAAATTCTTTTTTGAAAGGAAAAGGATCTTTTGCTTTAAAGGGGGAAAAAAAACCCCAAGCTTCAGTAATTTTTTCCACACTTCTGCAATATTCATTTTTTGTTCTAAAATTTAAAATTATAATGTATTATTCAATGTGTTCATCGTTAGAACTGCACAAACCAGACAGGTTTCCTGAACCCAACAGAGAGGCTCCATTTCAAGTGTTTTGCTGAACATGGTGGTTATAGCTTTATGTAAATTAATCAACAGGACAGATATTCTTTTTAGGCTTGGCCACATGTGCATTTTGATTAAATTGCTTTTCAGAGGTAACAACGGAAAGCATATCATGAGACATATGAGTCCTTTTTGAACAGTTTATACGTACCAGAACTGAAATGTTTGCTAATCCAGATACAGACAGGCAGGTTCATTCACACAAATACACTTGCATTTTTAAATCCTTTTTTTTTTTTTTTTCAGAAGGTCCTCACAATATGTGAATATTTCATATGTGAAGAGTGTGAATACTGAGCATTTAAAGCAGTAAGCATGGTACTATAATGTGCCTGAATCTGAACTCAACATACAGGGATGATTCAAACAATCAGCCCTGCTATTGTGCTGTAGATTAATTCCTCTGAAACTCCTGGTACCTACCAACCACCACGTATCCCTTATGAAAAATACATCAACTTGCCACCCCTAAATTTATACTTTATAATCTAAATAATGCTCAGAATAGGGCTCAAATAGTAATCCCCAAGAAAATATACAGCTGTGCACTTGTCTAAATAAGATAGGTCTGGAATGCCTTGGGGTAATTAAAAACCAGTGGGTTCCCAGTGAATATATATGAGAAGAAAGAAAATCTGGATCACAAACTGCACCCTTAATGAAGACTAAACAACATGGTAATGGCATCTGAACTGCCTTTGTTCCCCAGCTTAGAAATGAGGTATTACTGAGAGAGAGTGTAGGTAAAAAATATTATTGCCATCTTTTTTGCCATGGATAAATAAACCACATCTGTTCCTGGTCTATAAAAACTTCTAAGAAGCTAAAAAAGAAAACCAAACCCAAACAAACAAACTACAGCAATAACCATGCCCTAGATTAGAAAGAGTAACAGTAATAAACCCCAACTGGTGTCTGAGAAGTCAAAAGCCAGAAAGGAGCAGAACACGGTGCACCCGCTCAGGGGCCTGCAGCCTGCGGGCAGGGCTCAGAGAATTACAGAATTCACAACCCAGAGGAAAGAAGTGGCTGAAAAGCACTTTTGCACTCTTCCAAAATCAAGGCTGCTCTGGAAGCCACTCTTTAGGAAGCGTTTGTGGGCTTAGTTCCATCGCCAGGTACCATGGCAGGTACTCTGTGATTTCGCTTCTTGTCCTTCTTCCCCCATCAAGGCTTGCCTGAATCTAAAACTGTGTGATATCACCTACAGCCACCTATCTCTGACCTAGCACAAACACCATGCTGAGAAATTTTGCTGGATATCACTGTACCATTGTCACAAGAGAAAATCCCAGAAACAAACCTCTGTGACATAGGTAAAAATCTCAGTTTTCATTCTACTCTGACCTTGTCCCAGAATCACTTCAGGATCAATACTTTTCATGTTTTAATGTAAAACCAGAAACAGCAGTGTTCATCTGTCATGCAACATAATTGTAAACTTCAGATAAAGACATGCAACACACCATCTATTATTATATCTAATTAACAGGGGATAGTCTGAAAAGGCAGCCCAATTGCATGTGAAGGTTTCAGCAGTGGTTGTCTCTACACTGCTACTTTTATTTTGTAAAAATAAGCAGGAAGAGAATTTATATCACATTATCTAGCCAATTTTAATAAGTTTTCATTATTGTGAAAAGCAAGAGATCAATTCACCATTCCTTAAGATTGGTAGAGAGCTACACTAAAAAGAGGAGAAAGGTGAAAACACATAATTAAGTTCTCAGACAGTTCTGATTGATAAAAATTACATTAGAAAAATTTCTTCATGCAATATTAAGCTGCTATTGTATACTGAATTGTCAGCTGCTGCAGATAGAATTATTTTCTATTGGCCATGATTTTATTACAGAAATGACATATTACTAAGGTGTTAACTCAAACAGATCCAACAATGAACTGCAGTCTGTCTGATATGCTTTTTCAAGCCTTGGGATTATGAACTTTGAGTAATAGCAATAAAGATAATAATAATAATAAACATTATAATAATAGCAGTGTCAAAGACATGACAAAAGAATGGATTGCAATGTTCAAGTCTAGGTAGATATTGAAGAAGTTTAGCATAGACCCTGTTGGAGATAAAAGAATATTCTAATGACAGCTTCAAGTTGGCATCTCAAACCAAACAAACGTACACGCAGACTGTGACACAACACGGACTCCAGGAGGCAAATACCTCAGCAGCAAGAGAGAACAATTATTTCCTCAAAGAACTTCATCAGCAAAAACCTCTGTCCCTCCTGAAGTGCTTGCCCCCCCTTGCCACCACGTCTCTCCCGACCCGGAGCCCCTGTGCTGCAGAATGCTCCTTACACAAATGTTTGCAAGACCAAGAAATAAATACAAACAGCACAGGGAGCTCCTGATTTAAGAAGATGTATTAAGTTTTGGAGGATAACATGAGGCATCTAGCATAGGAGTGATTATACATGAACCATCTAATGTTAATAAAAAGCCTTTGATTCTCAGTGCTGAGGAAACCTAAGTGATCTTCCTGAGCAAATGGACTGCGCCAGCTCCCACAGAAGTGAGTCCCACTTGTTCTCAGGGATATTACAGACTGATAGAAATCACATTTGTATCAGTCAGTGATACTGAAAATAACTTGAATTTAAATTATGGATTTGTTTGTAATCTAAAAGTACTTTAATCCACAATTTTAAGGACTACAGTGATAAGAGTCTATGGTAAATTATCAGTAGTTTATTTCCATTAACATGATAACTAACTGATGTAAAGTTACTTTATTTTAGAACTATCCACACATAAATGCTTTATTTTAGGTTAAGACCTAAATGCTTTAGAGAGATTTGGGTCAGCTAATAACTTGAGCCAGCATATGAGAGTTTTACTCTACAATTACCAAGCGACTTAAAGCTATTTCATCTCATATTATAGCCTGAAATTTTCTGCCTATCGTCTCTTTTTCTGTTGCCCTAAATTCTGATAATTTTAATTTCTTTTCAGTTTTAATTAAGCTACCCTAAGGCTTATAAACTCTGAAAGTTTTTACATTTCATTTTTTTAATAATTAAATCTGCTTCAATTTGTTTCAAAGGCCTGATGTTTAAACAGGGAACATTTTCATAAATGCTTAGCTCTGCTTGTAATAAGGAATATATTTGTGGCATGAACTGTTCCTTGCACTGCTCTTTCAATTGCTTGAATCAAAGTCAATTAATGTGTGTTCACAGCCTGAAAAGTGCTGTAATGCAAGGCATACTTGTATTAATATAAGTGTGTTAACCTTTCTGGAAGCTGTGGACCTGATCTGGTATCTTCACACTCAGTGAATGCCAAGCTAAAATAGACAGCTTCTCTAACCACACATCATATCAGGAAATATTGCATAAGGCGACTTGGAAATCTTATAAAACTGTTTAAGGAAAACGTTTCAGATGGTAAATGGAAATTTCCAGCCTTAAAAAGGGAAGCAAGTGACTTGTGTTACCTCTGATTCTTAGAAACTAAACTTACAAAAGTTTTTACGCTATCTTTTCATACTCCTGACTAAAGTTTTTGTTTGCCATTCACAGCAAAGTGGTTGTTTTAGAAACTCCATGTTTCATCTGTTACTACTTCTTTCTTCACACTGATGTACCCCAAACAGGCACCAAATACTGAGAACAGGGAAGTACAAAAGGAAAACAAGAAATAAAAAAAAATTAAAAAAACAAAACAAACACCACCAACAAAAACCACAAAACCATGAGGTCCCTTGTCTCTATATTAAGAAGAAGCTATTTCAGAATCTGACCAGCAGCTCTCAAATTCTAACTTTTTGAACAGAGTTTAAGAAGTCTATATATAACCCTGAAATCTTTGTGATGGTGATGCTGCACAACACAAATTGGCCACACTGTTTTCTGATATAACCAGGCAAACCTATATGGTTTTGCTGTTATCTGCCAATCTTAGCACTGAGACCTACGTACCTCTCCGTTATTGTGTGTAGCCATATGAGAAGAATTAGAAAAAGTCTTAGAAAACTGTCTTTCAGGACAAGTTGACATTTCTTCAGTATTTCAGAAATTCTGTATAAAAGTAGCAGCTGCTTCCACAGGAAATCTCACTGCTCTCAAATGCACGGCAATGTTGACAACAGCTCTCAAGCAGGAGATGTAATCTTGACGCACTCGCTTTACCTGGCTTCCTTTGTTGATGTACACCTATTAGTTCCAAAGTGTTGGCAGATCCAAATGTCAAGCAGACCACAAGAGACAGCGAACACAAAAGTAGACAGAAATGACCTTGCAATCAGTAACAGGTAGGAGAAAAGAATACCCAAAATAAGGGGGCAATACAAAGCAGTATTTATAGCAGCTCAGTCTGTCTTGAAGGAAATGTTTTAAGGAAGATAAATTAAATATAATTTTGGTTGAAATGAAATATTTTGACTCAGCCAGTACAAAAAGAGATTTGGGCACCACAAATCCAACTAGGCAGAATCTGGGACAGGTTACACAGTATTCTAGGTCCCATTCCCTCTGCTGCCAAACAATTTTCCTTTACTAATTTCAGAGAGGATCACAACCTCAACAGTACATGGGTGCATGCCAGTCCTGAACCAGGCCTCAGATACTCTTAGTTAAGGTCCATACAATGTTTGTGACCAACAAGTACGTCATTTTGCACGCCAGTGGCCCCCAGTATTGTTTTTTGTTTTAATTTGCGTGAAACAGCATTTCTGAAACGTTTTCCAAGGGGTTTGTAAATAAAAGATAAACAGGATCCTTAGCATTCCCATCTTTTGACAAGATTAGGAATACTTTAACAACTTTTCCATATGTACAATCTAAAAATTCACAGAAAAGCAAGGAAACAAATAATAGATAAGAAATATACAGAGAAAGGACCTGACTGATGTTCTGGAGAGAATTTAGTATTTCTGTTTCTCTCACTACACGTTGTCAAAGTTTCCTCCACAACTGATTAATTCAATGAGGTCACCTTATGCAATAAAATACATTACAAAGTTCAGGATCACAAGAAGCAAGTTTGCTGACTGAAAGTGTCTCACAATAGAACAAGTTCTCAGTCACCAGGTGATTAATCCTGCACCTCGCCACCTTTAGGAAATACCAATAGAACATCTTGCTTTGGAAAAGCTTCTACACCAAAAAAAGCAAACCTCTTTCTGCCCCGCACACCAAAGAGCAGAAAGAAAGGGTTATGACACAGCCTTACGTACCAAAGATATAACTCTCCCTCTAAGTAAAGTTTTGACCGTGAGATGGTGGACCATAGCAACTGCACAGGATCTGTCCTTGACTTTGCCTTGTTCCTTGCACTCAGTCTCAGCCTTCACTCTGCTGCGCTAGCCTGTAGGCATGTAACCTGCCCTGGCATCTCACCGTGGACAACCAAGGTGTTCAGACAAAGAGTCAAAGTGAGACCGTTTCCTCCTCTTCCCCTCACCACACCGGCACATTCCCAGCATCAGCTTTCTATCAAGAAAAAAAGTAAAAAGAGGAAAAGCTTATATCTTAGTGACATGAGTGATTTATAGCCCCAAGGAGGGATAAAGTGATCCATGACTAGAAGGCAGTGTTTTTGTTAGAAATGATGATTCCCAGTCATGGTGCTTTTTAGTTCTGTACATAATTAATGTTAGCTGGTGAAAGCTGCCAATGACGCTCATCACCAGTGGATGTTCTTATAATTTATGTGTGGATTTGAATGCATGATGAACTTTTTCTGTCCTTTGGGATTCAAAACAGAAGTTTGTGAATAATGCAAGACTGAAAACCAAAAATAACAAAGAAACTGCTATTTGCCCAGTCATCAGTAAAGACAAGAGCATAGAATACAAAGTAAAGTAACCAAAACAGGCCCAGGCCCAGGTTTTTACTTAAAAAATATCTGCAAATGGGAAATTCAAAACTATTTTACTGACAGCTTTGGAAATAGCAAATTCTTTGTTTACCCACTCATCAAAACAGAGAGAGGCAACACTGGAAGTGTTCGCTACAGAGCTCTATCTGAAAGTCTGGCCTTGAGAGACCATCTGCGCTGCTGGGAAAGAAGTCAACCCGTGGACTGCAGTTACCTTCTTTTCTGAGTTTGGTGTGACATGCATTTAACTTCTGGTGGTGTGGCTTGGATCTAAACAGCTGCCAATTAGCTGAACACATCTTATACACAGCCTTCAACACTATATATGTATTCAGTTATGTACGTTATCCTGTTTACCATCAGGTAATAAACAGTGCTGGTAATTTCAGAGGATGTATGTGCATGCATAACTTGAAGAGTAAAGGGTTGTATACTCAACTACCAATTGCAAAAGATAAATATTTATATTTATAAATACCCAATTTATGTTATGTTACTGCTGTAGCATTATACTCTTTTAATTACTTCCTGAATCACACTATGATATTCTAGAACAGGCATTTTGCCTTCTTCTCAAAAAATACTTCAACATGCAAAGTAGCCTTTTCCCAGCTACTTCAGTTTCCTCTGAATTTCTTTTTATTATTACAAATATAACACAAAAGCAAGCAACCCTAATACTCCAAGAGGAGAAATGCTGTCAATGGTTATGTTTCCAAGTAGTATTTCTTTTCATTCTGCATAGCCCATTGCCTTTGAATTTATCAAAATATTTACTTATGGGAATGGCTTTACTCAGTGCCTTGTGGATCACCAATTACACATTAAAGAACAAGGTCATAAAATATTGATAAAATCATTAAGTACAGTTTTATCCATTTACCGTGGCTAAAAACACATGCTGCTGCAATCTTAATTTGATTCCCAAGGAAATAAATTATTTCAAGAGCAGCATTTAATTGCTAGAACACTTAAAAGAAAGAAAGAAATAAAGAAAGAGAAAAAAGAAAAACAGTACCTTTCCCCCATTTCAACTTTCTGTTCATGTATTTACTTCACTGGTATACTCTGGTGATCTGAATTAAATGTCCCAGACCCAGAGTTTTGTAGGCATGCTGTGTTCCTGAAATAACACAGACCATGACTCGAGTGGCAACTTCTCAGAACTATCAGTAATTAGAGTCTCTACCAGGTTAGAAAGTACTTTCTCATTTTTCTAGCAACCAAACTAAATCTCCAATATGCATGTAACATCATCAAACAGATTTGCACATATAAGACAGAAAGAGGAAGGCAAAAGCAAGATGCAATTCCCTTTCTGTAAAACTGGTATGACTTATTGCTGGCAGAAGATCACTGTCCTGGATGAAAGAGCTGCAGTGTGTGCTGGGGGGGGCATTGTGGGGTCTGGCATGGAGTTCTGGGTCATTCCCCAGAGAAATGAAGGGTGAAATTCTCTCTCACAGGAATGGTTACTTAAGAAGAGAAGGCAGTGGATTTGGGAGCAGAGCTGGCTGCAGGCTCTGTTGATATTGGTTTTGACATCACCATGGGACACCACTTCTCCATACCTACAAGAAGTCTTCCCCAAGCCCAGCACTTAATTAAAAACCCCCAAACAACCAAAACATAAAACTCATTTTTTTTTATACTGCCACTCCCATATCCAGATAAAAACAATAGCTATTAACTAATTTGACAAAATTTGGAGTAAAATCCCAGAGAAGGCATCGCAAAGCTTTAGGGCAAAGAAGTGTCTTTCCCCTGCCTCAGCAGGGCCAGAGCAGGAGAGCAGCTGCAGAAGGAGCAGAGATGCTCTCCCAGCACAGACGCCTGCAGAGCCCACGAGCAAGCGCAGACAGGAAGCATTGGGCATCCACACACTTCAGATGAGTTATCCCACGCATCCTGGTGGAAGCTTGCCGGAGTTGTCTATGCAAGCATAATCTTTTCATCCTGTATAATTTATTACTTAGGTTGTTTTCTAACCTTATTTTAAATCTGGTTGGAGACTATCAGCATAATTGACGAGCAGATACTTTGTTCCCCCTGTTGTACTGAAGTTGTTTTTCTCAGTTGGTTTTCAGAGCTCCTACTGAGTTGTTAATGAGCTGTCAATTATTTGTGCAAATTGGGAGGCAGGCACTGAAAAGTAGCTGCACTCAAGAAGAAACATATTCTCTCAAATCTTGTGAAATGCAACACTACTTTTAAGGCCTGTCTTTATTTATAAATCTTCATCGATATTGGTACAAAAGCTACTTTACACAAGACAGCTGACTGCTTAAAATGGGTCCACTGTAGTAAAAAAAAAAAAAAAAAGCAAAAGTACTTCATTAAACACAGAGACCTAATTCAGCAGCTACATTCATAGCAATATTTAGAAGGGGAAGAATGAAAACGTTACTCTTCTGCTGGAGAGAGCACTGTACCCTGATCACAGTTCCAAGTCACTACTAATGGTAACCTGTTTGCTGAGTTCCGTTTTCATAAACCATACTCATTTTATCTTTTATTCTTAAAAGCAGCTTCCTATTTCAGCCTCATGTTCTTGACCCCATACGTAAAGCGTCCGATTGCTCAGTTGGTGCTCAGCCACACAAACAGCTGCTTGACCTGATGGAACAAACTGTTGGTGGCAAAGGTAAAAAGGAGGATGGTGAGGAAACCTGAGAACTTGCTAGAGCAGATGGAAGTGAAACTTGCTTCGTCGGTGTTAGAAACACCATGGAGTTCTCCTCTCTCTCTCCCTGTCACTGTATCCTCTGCTACTCATTTCCACCCTGCAGTTATGTGAATACTAATTGTGTGTGGCTACATTCTGAGAGCCTGAAAACCTCTGATGTGAAAAATGAGAACAATAATAATTTTCTAACGATCTTTTTTCATCTCCATCACCAGTTGCACTTACAAGACAAAATTAGTAATTTTAATCACAGTGACATAACTTTTAAATCAGCCTCTCCGAGAAAAAAAAAAAGAGAAGACATTCTAAGTTTTAATTATGCAAAGGGTTACTCTTAAGAGGATACAGCAGGATATTTCATATGCTTAAGTTTAATCACATGCATAAGTCATTACAGACCCAGAGACTGGTATTTTTGCTGGGAGTCCCAACATCTTCCCATTAAGGGAGGATTGCTTCCCTTTGACAGTCCTCCCGGCTCTTATGTTCTGAGAAACCCGGATTCACACTGAGCAGACATGGGTAACCCAAAAGCTGCATTGATCTACAGTGAAACGTCAGGGCTTTGCTAGCAAGAGGGAAAATTAGGTGAGTTTCATGGGTGCTCGCTCCACCAGAGGGTACAAATTGAGGGTGGGATAGAGGCTGGGGTGAAAAGGGTTAGAAATCCCTGAGCATTACGAAAATGAAAACTGCTGGGTTTTTCCCCATTCCCCTTCAGATATCAATACTGACCGAAAAAATCCTGGGTTTGATGCAAATTTTGTAAAATTATCTAAAAATTATTAATGAGATTTTGCTAATCTTTTAATGATGAAAGTAAGAAACATTCATAATATAGGCATTGAATCTACATGGCCATAGAGACTAGGCAAGGTTTTATTCTTATCCTAATTGCACAGAATGTAAAAGGGCTAGCAGAGTCCACTCCACTGATGCTGGGAGACAGGCAAGAGATTATACAGCATCATTTTATCTACACATCTTTTTCACCCAGCTACACGCATGTGTGCTACAGGGTAACGTATAAGCAACACCCAACACCATCTGTCTGACTGGAGCACAGACCCTCGCACCAGATGCCAGCCTGAATTTAAGTCAGCTAGGTAGCGAACAGAAGTTGTTGCCACGAGCTGTTCAGGCTTTACATCAGTCTCGTTTAATGCCCTGTTAGGAAAGCTCCAGCTCTCCTGCTACGAACTCGTGCCCTTGCTGAGCAGAGTGGAGGCCAAGGCTCAGGCAGGAGGATCAGCTGTGTGCCCACCCCTGCCTCGTGAGGGGCTCCACGTTAGTGTCGGAGGAGAAGCCTAACAGTCTGAACAGCTGCTACGTGCTTCGTACAGTCTAAAACCCCAAGAATTTTGGTCTCCAGTTCTAGCTCCTTTTCCATTACCTTTTGCAAATAAGTTCACTTTAGGAGGAGACACAAAATGAGTAATGTCTTTTTATTTCAGGATGATTTATTTCACTGACATCCGCTGAAATAATCTGTTTAGGAATACAGACCTTCCAAAGGCACTACTGAAGCTTTCAAGTTGTTGGAGGGGGGGCCAACTGCAACTCTGTAAGCCTATGGTCTGCTATAAAAATTCAAGTACAAAACCCCACCAAAACAACCAGCCAACAAAACCTCATCAGACTAAGAAGCGTAAGGAGTGGTGGATCTTCTACTGAGTTAGAAGTATAATGCTCTTAATTCATATTAGCAGTGAAACTTAGACGTGCCAAGATAACATTGTCACAGGACCAGTAATGTGCACAATGGATGAGGGAGCTGATGGATCAGCTATATCTCATTATTGCTATTAAATCAACACAGGAGTTATCACTATGTTATCTGTATCGCAGTCAGACCCAGAAGTCTCAGGTGACATAACTGGAGGCAAAGTAACTTGCCTATGGCAAACAGATGATGAACAGAATTAAAATCCAGGTCTCCTGAGTCTCAGTCCAGATCCTTATAATCACTATTTTTTCTGATATAATCCATAATGCTTTTGGAGCCACTTTCACTGGGAAAAAAACATTACAGCAAATTATGAATTGATTTCAGGGATTTTAGCTGTTTCCTAGATTTGGTAATTTTTCCTGAAAATGAACTTAGATATACCTAGGGGGGGAAAACGGCACTTTTCCTTTGTGTTATAGGAACATCATCTGGCAATAGAACGTTTACTTAAGAGAAAAAATGGGCACTAACAGCACTGTCTCAGAAACATGCACTTTTAAACTGACTACACATCAATTAAGTTTCCTATCTAAGAAATAGAAAAAAAAAATTATATATTCCCAGAAGTTTTTAAATAATAGGCTGCATAAAGACAAATTTGAAATGAAAATCAGCCAGGAAATTTCCCTGTAAAAAGAACGCCATGCATCTGATGGAAATATGAAAAATAAACCCACATGATCTTTTTTGCAATCTGAAAACTAACAGTGACGAACAAACTGCTGCATTGGTAGCTGCATTTTAAATGAGTTTTCTAATTATATTTTCAATGATAAAATAAGCGTAGATGCTCATTGAAGCAGAGTTAAGACACAAAGTTATTCTCTAAAAGATTTGTATATTTTTCCTTTAAAAAAGCCTAAAATCAAATAACCCACCATTCCTATTTTTCCTCATTCAGCGAAACGTCAGAAACCTGTGCCACGCAGACCACAGACTAAACACATCATAGAACCTGAGGTGTCAAGAGTATATGCTGCATCTTCCAAGACACTGAGAACAGAATTTAAAGCTCAATTCCTAATATTAACAGTAATCTAAATGTTCAGCTGTAGCACTTACATAGCACTTTATTCTTCAAAGCAACTAAGATGATGGTGTATCAGGATCTATTAACACTGAAAAGCATTTTTCTGACCCCAAGATAGATGAGGTCTGGATACTGATATGTTCTGTAGCATAGTCTTTCACAGCCATAGTGTTGACAGGGATGAGCTGAAATTAAAGCAGTATAAAAACACAACTATTAAAGCCAAAACATTTAAAACAAATGCAAACAAATGTTCGCCTTATATGTCATCTTGCATTTAGGAGTAAAGTCTTGACCTCACTGAAGACAGGATTTCCTCCAAGGTATTAACAAATGCATCTGCATAATAAGTCTCTACTAGCAAGAAGCAAAATATGGAAATCAAGAGTAAAGATGTAGAAGCCTAACTCATCGCAGTTGGCACCTTTCCATCAACTTGACTGGATGCCAGTGGGACAAATTCCACTGTCCGTTATCATAGTGTAAGAAGAGGAAAAATTCTGCTACATAGTATTCTAAGTGTACAGCAGTGTATAACCAGGAATGGAGCTCAAAATACTATTTCCTCAAAAATGCCTCATTATGCAAAGGTTTCTTTCCTACTACATGAATGCTCCAGTTCACTGAGGTATTTCTAAGCAAGTACTACACACACAGAACCAAGCTTGATGACTTCCTGTGGAAGAAGAATTCAGAGTGAATTTCAGTAGGAAGTTGATTAAATTCCCAGTGTGCCTTTAATGCTATTTAAGAAAAACACACACACACACAGAGGCTAATTGCACGACCTCTAAAAGGAAGTGCATGCCTACAACGCTAGTATGGGCAAATCAAATAGGCAATGAAAAGGACAAATGCCATGAAGATATATTTTTTAAATGTTAAGTATTATGAGCCTTCTTTTATGCCACAAATAAACTTTATTATGCTACCACACTGCAAGCAACTACAACTGCTTTTTTTCTGTGAGTAATGGGCAGAATTAAACAAAGCAGCTGGCACAGTAGATTTGACCTTTGAAAACCGAACTCTGCATTTTTCCTCCAAAGGTTTAAGTTTATTTTATTTTGTAGCCTTTGGAAAGAAGCAAACTCAGGATCCTGCTGGTTGTACAGTTCTCACAGAGAGCTCACTGGCACGGTCCAGTGCCACTCTGCTTTTGTTTAAGTGTCTTTTCTCCTGTAGTCCCTCCTGTGGACCAAGATTTAATCTGGCCACCCTTTCGGTGGCATCTCAACCTGCGTGTGCTTCCACCTTCACGCTCTCACATGGCAGCAAAGTGTCAGAAGCCACATACAGGATATGCCTTTGTGGAAGTGCACTCAAAAAAATAAATCAGTACAAAGCTATAAATTCATATTTAAAATTAAACAGAGATATCCCTGCTACATTGTATTCAACACAATCTCATTAGATTAATGCTAAAGATTTAACATATTTATGTAAAAATTATTCTGCCTGTTATATTTGACTTACTATAAAATAATTATTCATAATTATGTCAAAATCTATATCCCTTGGTCCCTCTGATAAAGCTTGAAGAGTTGTGCAAAGATCCAGAAGGACGTGTGTTCCTTTTACGTGCGGTACAGTATTTTAATTTCAAATGGCATTATGCCCACCAGAGTTGGGGAAAAGCCTCTGACTGGCAGTTCTCCCAGTGCTAAGGGAAGCTCTGTTATACTGATGCCAGCACCCCTCTGTATCCTCCACAAAGATACGGAGCACGAACAGCACAGAGTCAGCTCAAGGCTCTTGACCAGCATAGGATAAAGCACGGGGCCAGGACGGCATTGCTCCAGCCAAACTATGGGAAGGAAGGATACAACCCCATCCCAGTTTAGCCACAAAGCAGCTCTGCAGCTTTGGATTCTGTGGTGCCCAGCAATAGAGGCAGCGGCTGTACGGAGAAAACCTCCCTCAGCTACAGCCATCTCCCTCATGCCCCCTTCAACAGCAGCACGGAAGTTAGAAAGCTGGAACCCCAGAGCTGGGCCATGGACTAAACATCAGAGCACACGTTTTGGTGTCCCAAGCACCCTGCCATTCTAGGCAGCTGCCTCCTTTGTCAGCCCGGACTGCAGAAATCCCAGAAGCCTTTTTTCCTCACTTCAAAGAGTGCTGGCAGTTATGTTTGTCATAAAAACAACTACCTAAACTGAGAGCTTGCTTTACGTGCCAACCAGCAAGTGAACCTTGTGCCCAAGCAAAGACAGTGTCTACACCGCAGTAGCATTTTGAAATACATGGAAACAACATTCTTGCTATTTCCTTTATCATTTATGACAGGAAGATCCTTTAATATATGGGTAAATTTCCATTTGGAGAAATCAATAATTTTAAATAATAACTAAGATTTCAGGTCTTTCAATCACAATGCAAAATAAGCTACCATTAACTTTACAAATGAGAACCAAGTTAAAAGGCTTCTAGCAAATTACCAGTGAATCACCAGAATTTGCTTCAGGCAGAGATATTATTCCTAAATTCTTGCCAGTGATATATAGCTTTAGCATTTTTCATTGCTAATTTGCACCAGTTCCTCATACTCTTCTTCTAATGGATCATTACAGGAGCCAGATAATTTGTACTGCTGCCAATAACTGTCTCAAGGTAAGGCTGTTTAGGGAGACCAAGAAGAATGCACCATAAGACAAAGCCTTTGAAAAGAATTCTAAATTAAAGCGTTGTTATGAAAAAATAAGAATCACTTAACAGAATAGAAGACTAATTCCTGGAGTATCTGCTTCCAAAATCAAGGCCATCACAGATAAAATACTACCTTAATAATATGGTGGTAAGGGCCACCTTTCTTGCTTTTTAAAAATCTGCTCACTTTGTTGTATGTCATAAAAACCATACTGGGTCAAGCTGTACTTGGAAATATTGCAAACAGTGACACAGGCATCCAGAAGAATTAAATTGTAATACAATGGAAAATAAACCATAAAGAATTACTTATACACTGAGATTTCTCATGCTGCTCCAAATTTTGATCATGTACAACCCACCTTGAGCTTTAAATCTTTGTAGAGCCGATCAGTTATATAAAGGCTAGTAATAACAATAATTTGTGGATCGATTAAAAATGATCAACAAAAACTAATAAAAGCTCAAGAAGTACTGTTCATAAGTGGTACTCAATCTTTAATATGATGTTCTTTCTTTCATATTTTGCTTTGAGTACACTGTGGTTTTTTCCCCTTCAACAAACCTTCTAAATCTATTCTTGGAGGACAACTGAGTAGCATTCAAGAGTGTCCATGTTAATATACCCTAGTAAACTGAAGCAAAGGACACTGGAGGTAATCCTCCAGGGAATCAAGCTCAGACTCAAAACCAGCATGCAAGCAGACAGACTGTAACACCTCCACGCACGCACTCCTGTAAGGTGCACGTTGGATGAACGGAGCCCAAACCATTTCTTTGCTGAGCAACCACGCTCATATAGGCAAGCACTGAAACCCTCTTGCCTGTCCTTGAGGTTTATTTTCACATCTTCCTGCTGAATTCAGCTACATGTGTACACAGGCAGCGTGACTTCTCTACAACAGCCACACAGTCTGTATTCTTATACCTGCTCCTATAAACTGTTTGTAATTGTTTTGTTTGCACCTTTAATATCTTCCCATTTTGTAAGTTCATAAGTTTGGAGACATTCTCTGAAGACACGCACAAGTATTTTGACCTTACCTTGTGATCAGTGAGCAGCTGTAGCATCATCTACATTAAGCATTCAATACACAGTATGACTGTCACCTCTCCTGTCCTCTGACTGGTTTGGGGCGTCTGAAGACACTTAGCCAACAGGGAACGCAAGGCACTGAATTTAGGTCACAGCCAGGCTGTATGGATCTGGCCCTTTCTATACATATGTATAAGCCACCGTACAGAAATGCAGCTGCCAAGGATTCAAAACACTTTCCTGAGAAATGGCACTTTTACGATGTATTTTTGAGCTCACTGGCTAGTGGTTCAGGCAGATTTAAACACATTAACTGTTTTGGTGTCTGGCATGTTTCTGTGGAGCATGGTGACAATATGCCACCTCATCGGCAGTTTTCGACTGGGGAAGAGACCAAACGCAAGGAACAGGCCTGACAGATGGTCCCACTTCGGTCCTACTGTCTTTCAGGGTACAGAGGTGAACTGGCTGGTGACACGAGTAGCTAAATTGGGGGGAAAACAGACCTCTGTCAGGGATGGCTGACTTGTGACTTGAGAGCAATGATTCTTCTCTCCTTTCTATAAATGATGGTTAGAAATACCAGGAATGTCAGACTCCAGATTTCTCTGCCAATCAGACACCAGAAAAGAAGCTGAACGCCCCAAAGTATAATATAACATGGTAGAGAGGTGCGTTCTCCAGGATCCTGCTCAATTTAACTCCATTACTTTTAATAACAGTTCTGTTGATACCTTCATTTTATATAACTTAGTCCATTAATCCCAGTGGGTATAATAGGTTGCTAAACACTATTTTTCCTTAGTATACAGAACGTCCATGAACATTGAGTTTTCCCTATACCCCTGGCTGGGATTTCTTTCTCTAATTCTGTTTCTAGGGGATAACTCCCCTTTCCACCAAACTGCAGAGCTCTGCTGAATATTTCACACTCAGTCCCCATGCAGAACCAACATCAATAGCTATTCCACATGACAAACTGGTGCAGAATAACCTGGCAAGATTCCCAGTCCAGTCTGAGGAAGAGCAGGGAGCTTGGTTTGTTATTTTGAACGTGAAGGAAAACAAGTGAAAGAGCATTCGAATCACAGCTTTGGACCTTGCCAACTACTACAGTTTGACCTTGGAAACAATGACCTGTGTTTGACAGGGACCTCCTCTGAGCCCACTACATGTACCTGGATAGAAACAAAATCAGCCTCTTAATGAAGTGGCATCTTTTGAAGAGATATGATTAATGAGTTTGACTTAAAATATGTGTTGTCATTACAAGTGCTGCCACTAGCTTTCCCCATAAGTTAAAGCAAAACATGGCAGGTAGGCCAAAAAATAATTAACAAAAAAGCTGGTACACAACAAAGAGAAATATAAGATATCTGAACAAAAAAAGTAAAAGGGTTTGGTTTGAAACTGCCTTTGAGGACATGACCAGCTTATTCTTAGGTATTTTCAAAAGGACCACCCTTTGTCTTCAATCTATTTTGTTTGATATACGTGCTACTCTATAGCAATTCTCTGAATTTCTATCAAATAAGCCCATCCACTACTTACTTTCCCAGTGCTGCAGGTGTCAGCTATGCAACAAGAGCCAAATTAGATGAGTTATTTGATAAACATGCAGGCATTGCAATGCTTTCCACTTTGTTTTGCAAAGACAAGACAACATTAATTTTCCTTCTTAAATTTACTCATTCTTAAATTCCTTTTTATTTTTAATTATGCCAAAATTAATCTTATTTTCCCTAATGTTCTTCACAAAGGTAGCAGAAGCCCTAGCTTGAGAATATAGACACATTTTCACTTTTTGAGAAAAAATAACCAACTTAAGAGACATTGTTTTTGAGAATACTAGAATGAGAGTGTAAATCCTCAAAATTATTAAAACTTATTCAACCCTAACAAATTTATATACAATTTAAATTATTACACAAACATTCAAAGGCATCAGCATGAATTTATCTATGGGTATATAGCTGAAAATAATAACCGCTTGGATTTTTATCTATCTTGATTCAATTTGCTGGCAATTCAATAGGCAAAAGATATATTTCTATTCACCCATTCCTTAAAACCCAAGAACAGTTTCCCACTAAGAAATTCTATTTAGTCTACATTTACCTACAGATAATTGAGTTGCATCCATTTTTATGTCCTAAAAAACTAGGCTATAAAAATAAAGAGATAGAAGAATCAATACTCCACTCAAGTGATACATAAATCTGAGTATCACCAAATACTGGAAGCCTATATTTATAAATGACTTACTTCAGTAGCAAGATATAAATTATAAGGTGTAAATAGCTCTAATGGAGGGTTCAGAAGAACTTTGTGAGGAAAAATTTAAGAAAATGGACCAGGGAACAAAAATAACAACTAAACAATTCAGCTTATTGCTGAATCTTAGGGAAGAATTGTTTTTGTGATCCAGTTAGTACTAAAAGTGTAAAATGTATGAAACTTCAACTCAGATAGTAAATGATGGAGACTATTCAAGTTTTACTATGTGCTGTTCTATCATAAATAACTTTAAATTTTTCCCAGTGGATTGTATTTGTTTTTTGTTTTATTTTGTTTTTCTTTTTTTCTTAACTACTGGATTTTAATCTAGTTATTTCAAACTGTCTCAGGCAAAGCTAATGGCAACAATACGGAGCTGAAGTTGCAGCCACTTTACCTGCACAAATACATGCAAATGTTGTCATCTGGGAGGCTTCTAATTAGCACCTGAATAACCCCTCAGATTCCAAACATCTAATTGGTTGGCTTTTACCGAAATTTAAAGGAATCAGCTACTGAGGTTGTTTTCATTTGAGGTGCAGGTATGTCAAATGCAGCCTTTGGATACCATCAATGAAATTGCAGAGCTGGGGAAAAAAAAAAAAAAATCAGCATCTAGTCTGCAGCTTAGACTCCATTTCTAGCTTAGCCGTGTCTTCCCTTTGTGGCTAGTGTGGAAACGATTACCTGATGTTAAAAATTCAATATATTGATGACTATTTATAAAAGATTTAATACAAAGGAAGACGTATTGCTAAAAGCAGTGTGAACTAGCTACCATCATCTCAGGCATCTTCTGACTTGATTTATGAAACCATGCAAATGAGTCATACTCTTGGCACAGCTTCTTTCTCCAGCTATAAGCATTCTAGAAATTGCCCATTCACAGTTATATGCAGAAACACTGTGAAGTGTTAATCCTCCTCTTTCTTGCACGTTCCCTCTATCCTGTTCACATGAACTCCTGATACCTGGCACCTATTATTTCCTTCTTTACTACCTCAACACTTGACCGTAAGAGGGACCTTCTGTCCACATGCCCTGCTCACTAGTGACGAGGCATACCAAAGGTTAGAGAACAGGCGGGAGAAAGGAGGAGGAGAGGTTCATGGTAAAAGCACAAGCAAATCATAAATGGTGACTGGCTTTTTGTAACAAAGTAATGCAGAACATAAAGTTGAGAAACAACTGGCCTTTGAATTCAGGCATTTCCCAAAAGTGTTTGGAGAAAAAATGTCTTAGCAATGTAGGGGCCCTAAGTGCCCTCTGAGGAACTAACCTTGAAAGAAGTATCTACGTCAATAATTAATATATACCAACAAGCTGATTGACTGACTGCCAATGCACCAGAAATTTCAGGTTGATTGCACCCAGAGAATGAAAATCTGGCAGCAAAACCTGCAGAAAGCTAAAATGTGCTAGCAGAACCGTATCGCCAATACCACACCCAGCACTGCAGGCACTCTTGGAGACCTGCACCTGAGGGGCTGGCTGGGCAGCTGAGGAATAGGCACACATGTGAACACCATTTAAACCAGGGAAGAAAAGAGTTAGGAGTTAGGGAAAAGCTAAGAAGGGAAAAGCAAAAAAAAGAACTCTTTTTTTTTTTTTTTTTCTTCCTGTTCAGCATCCAGAAAATGAAGCAAGGCCAAAAAAATAAATTATTTTGCCAGTCTCTGGAAAAAAGTTAGAAGGGAAAGCAGCTCAAAATCAACTCGCTATTCCAGATTACTCAGAAAGTACAACTTTTGACTTTGACAATCCCTTATTCCATTTACAGCCCCTGAGGCCAAGGTGACTATCCAACCCTGTACAGGGGCAGGAACACTCACAGACCAACTTCTGCAGTGAAATGAGAGCACGGTTCCTCACAATGGCACTGATAGCCAATTCACTGAAGTTTATAAAGCCCTTCAGCTCCTTCAAATGGAAAATACCATAGTCTGGATCATTATCTAATCCCTGGCAATACGATATGGACACTCAATAGCAAGCTTAGCTTTTTTTTTCACTGAAGCATTACTGTTTTCTGCCTTCACTAGCTGCACACAACTGGTGCCAGTTAACCCATGACTGACAAAATCCACTGCTGCCCTTTTTATGATCTGCAAGAACATTTTAAAAGCAGTTTTAAAATTCCAGCTGTTTTCTTATATTTCTTGGACTCAATTCCACTTTCCACATGAAATGTATATCAGCAAGTTATTTGAAACACCTCTTATTATATACTACTTTTTCATAACTGTATTTTGGAAAAATTGACATTAGAGTTTCTGTCTAAGTGCACTGCATTTCATCGTGCCAGTATCTAAATGGTACTATCTTTCTTTTAAATTTAAATTTAATTAATAGAAAATGTCAATATGACACAGATCCCTTCTTTCTACTGCTGAATGAAGAACAGCTCAGAGAAATGTTATCGGAGTGACTCAGACCGGGTTCGTAGTAGGTGTTTTGCATCACCACTTTTTTTTTTTTTTTTTAATGCATACCACTTGCTTTATTCTATAATGCTAAAGAAGGAACAAAGAAAAAAATATTTCATCTAGTTCAATTGAATTCCCAGATTTGACTAAGGTTGTAATTTGCTTAAAAAGTAATAACTGGAGATTTATAGACAAATATTCAGCTGTGTCTTGAGCATAACTGAACAAAATGATCTGTAAGTAGGATTTGATGTCTGGAGGATCCGGAACTATTACAACATTTCAATATTGCAAGTTGAAAGGAGACATTCATTTTGTAAAGGCTCAGAAAAACATGGATAAGCTTTAATGGCCCAACTACGGATAATGGAAATACTTTCTCTAAATTTATCCAGTGATTCTTACTTCATTAACCAGAGATAATGCTCAGAAGAATATCAAAATACCAGTAAGAACAGAATGAATCATCTTCCAGCATGCAGAATCAAAATTACTTTCACCAAGCAGCACAGCAGATGTACAAGGCAAAGTAATGCTCCCTCATGGAGGAACCAACCGACTGCCGACGTTTGTCTGTAACTTAACTCCCCAGCAGTCACTGGACTTGAACTTTAAGCAACAAAGTTCAAAAACTGATAAAGGAAAAGCAAGCTAAGACATCAACCCAGGAGTTAGTATGTGAATTAACAACTGTAATGTTTTAAAACCTAAGATTTCACTCTGTGGGAACCTGCTCAAGTTGTCTACACTGGCTGCATCGAGTAGGAAATGTTAAAATACCTCTGTCCAAATCTAGCAGGGGTAAAAGTTATACATAAATTAAATATCTGCAAAATTAGTTGACCTGGTCAAATTAATAATGGATAAATTAGATGAATATAAGTGATAGGTCATAGGATGAGATCCAAGTACGCATCCTTGAACACTGGTCATCCAACACATTTTTTTGTCACAGGCAACATATTTAATACATTAACACCGCTCGAGTTTTAAGAGTGTAGAACTTCTACTTGCTACCAACACCTTGCCGTGCAAACCCAATACAGTCTCGTAGTTACACACCGTTAAGTATAAAGGGAGGAAACCTGGTCTTGCTGAAATCAGAATTTTTTTCATTTGCTTCATTGAGATACAATTACTTTCTCACCAATGAAAGAATCAAGCAAACAACCATTTCAAATTAGATTAAAAATCACCTTTTACTAATAACATTTTAAGTCACAGTGATGCTTGAACATGGTAAACTTTCACTTTTTCATACTTAATATTTTAAGACTCTTTGTCATTAGTTCTCTTCTACCTTTTGTTGATAAAAGATGGTTCCTATCAGAATTTTGCATGTAGTTTCCTTTATTTGCATGTATATTGTCACACACAAATTTACCAATATATTTTAAGCAAAAGCAACTCAAAAAACTGATACTTTGATATCAGTGAAAATTCCTTGCTTACAAAATAATTTTATAGAATATACTTAATTTATGTGATTTAATTACCTTGCTTAATTTCATTCACAACACAGATTTCTGTGATGAGCTACAGTATTTTACATTATTCTCCCTGTTTAAATCATAAAAATTTTTTCTTTGTTTTCCACTTCAAAAACATAAATGGAAAGTTATTAATAAAATGCTACATTTTATTTCTAAGATAGGCTTGTTGTATTAGTTGTGAGGTTTCTTATTTTTGTTTTTTAATAAAACTACATGGTACTGAATGCTCAAGGCACACAGACCCCTTCTGTAAAATATAGCCTTAGAATTAATCATGGGCATAATTTTATATTTTTTTAAGGTAGTATTCAAATATATTTTCCTGGACTTATAAAGTTGTTTTAAAAATGTGTGGTGTAAGTATGCCCAAAGAAAGGCTACTTCAATACCAAACACATTCAGAAACAAGCACATACGTGCTTTTTGCTAAGTTGGAATGAGAATGAGAAATCCCAAACTGTGAATATAAATCAGTCAACTTCACTATATACATTGAATCTACATCTTTTTTTCTTTCTCTCCTGCTTTTCTTACACTGTAATTTAATATTTTTTTGCATATCAGAACATTCATACTTTAAAATGAGAATTGAAACAATTCCTCTCAATAGAGCTATATTTTCAGCCACTGCAAACCTTACCAATGGGAATCAGAATATGCTCTTGTACAAAAAAACATTTTGCTTAAAAATATTAAAACTTATGAATACTGCTATATAATGAAAAATGTAAATTACAATTGGTGTCTGAACTAGAAGATCAAATGTTTTTCTCTGTTTCCATTAAAAACTTTGAAATAAGGAGTTTTTCATGTTATTAATCCACACGTGAAGCAGCTTCTGTTATTGTCATAATGCTAAAACCTTCTATGGCTGCAGAAAAGGTGACTAAATCAGTCTTTAATCACAAGCAAATACCAGCATTTCAGATGTCATCTGTACTATGAGTCACTCAACATCAGCCATCAGCTCTATCGATCAGATACAAGGGGCCTGATATTTACTTTTTTTTTTTTTTTTTTTAAACCAATGAGAGCAACAGCTATGATGTTTGTACCTATTGCAAGTATCCCATTTTGGTTTTGAAATATTTTCTCTCTACATTATCTTTGGGTTTACAGCATGAATTACAAGCTCAAAATAGTTTACCATACTGGAAAGTTAAAGGAAAGTTCAAAAATTACATTCATAAGAAGGGTAAAGGAGAGTGATATTCAATAGCAATGGTCAGTGTTGATTTTATGTCTCCAACATAAAAATTGAGTTAGGAAAGGAAATTAAAATTCTCAGGAGGCATATCTTTTAGATTTTGCTTCTACCCAGTCCACAAGAAACAGAGCTTTACCTGCCAAGGAATCTTGAGCACATCAGACTAACTGTCAAATTTTTCATCTTTTCAGATGCAATAACATGCAAACCCCAAGATCTTTCCTGGAGAGATATTTTACAAGTATTACTAGGAACTCCGTTTATTTCCTCACCACCACCCCTCAGTACCCATCAGTGCTTCATTACTGCTATTTATAGAACAGAAGGTAGAGTGTGATTTTTATATCAGCAAATTGTTTTCTTTCTTGATCAAAGAGCTAAGTTTAGGAAAATCAGTGCAATTCCAATAGAAAATGGAGGAAAAATTAAACAGAGCGCGCTGCCTTCGTATGCCCACTGTACTGGTAACATGACAGCAATACCCTGATGACAGTCCAGGTAAAAAAAAATATCACAAATCCTTTGTATGTAAAGGCTCTGTGGTGTATCCATTCTGATCTGGCAGCTGACGGGATTGTGATAATATGTTTGGCCTTGAAATCTCAGAAAAATGAGGCTTCCACTATGCACGTGGGGAACCATTCTCCAAAAACACATAAGGCTGTGTCCCCATCCAAAATCTGACCGTCATGAAAAAAATCCAACTCAGTAACCAAGGAGTAGACAGGATACAAGTAACAGTAACACGTTACCAGAAGGTATATCGCTTCCACTGAATCAGGTTACTTAATAGTACCACTGAATTAATACTTGCTGATGTTTTCAAATCATGGGGGAATTTCAGATGAGGGAACAGAAATATTTGAATTATTTTACTGAAAATGGGACTGGAGGAGGAAGAGGGCAGTAGTACAGTGCAATTCACGCACAGGATGCTTAACGCTGGTCTGAAGAACGAGTGGGAAAATTGCACCTACAGAAGAATATTTCACAGAGTAGGAGTGAACAGCTGGACACTGTGGATTACATTAGCCATAGGCTGTAAGCTCCACTTAATGCACATTTGAAGTACCAGCAGTTCCAAATATGTGAAAAGTGAAAATTACTATTCATCACTCCAAGATTAATGTTTTTTCTTCTTATGAGAGACTTCATTTTCAAAACACGTGGGAATCTTTGCAACTATTATAAAGCCTATTATAACTAACGTGTAAAACCTTACATCCAAAAGTTATACTCTAGTGCAATGTAAATAAGTGCAGCTATCCCAGAAGTTCCTAGACTGAAAAACAATCCTGCTGTAAATATCCTTGATATGGCTAATTATATATTCCCTGCTACAGCTTTTAAGTCGCTATAGAATAGATCACACTTCACAGCAACAAAGATGATGTCCCTTGGGATGGACTTTCCATTGAAAAGAGCTTTAATTTATTTATAGCTACATTTTATACTGCAAATGACACTTGGAACCCAGATAAGCTCTTTGGAAGAATTGTGCTCTCCTTCTATTAAATTAGCTGCTATATTTAACTGATTAAAATCTTATTACAAAAATAAAAGGCTCAAACAAATTTGCTTTATAACAAGGAATTGAAATGCATTCTGTGCTAGCAGCTAGTGAGAAAATGAGGACCACAACAAAGATTTCTTTTACGGTTTCTGAATGCCTTTTATGCCAAAAGAAATAAAGAAAACTTTACAAAGAGAGCTTTCCAAGAAAGCTTTTTGTGCATTGAAAGATATACAGGCTGTTCCTGAAACATTTTGAGCAGGTACTCGTGTAGGGCTGAAGTGCAAAATAATGGCTTTGTCTTCTCAGTCCTGAGGCTGGATAATAAGTATTTGGATATTCCTCACAGAGCTGGGACTGTCCTGCTGTGTAACCTCAGACAGCTTCCATATGAATTTGAAAATCTAAGAACAAAAGGCTGTATCTGAAATTAAGAATAATTTAAAGAAAAAAAAAAAAAAAAAAAGAAAAAAAAAGAACCTTGTTGGCTACAAAAAATCCATCTTGGTTTTCCAAGAACAACCTGTGCCTTTTGAGACTCCAAGTCCATGTTTCAACATCATTTTTGTAAGCTCACTGTTGCTCTTCCAGGCTTCATATTGTTAAGCCTCTCAAAGACTTATCAGTCAATTGGAAGAATCACAATTATGGACATTAATGTTGACATCAAGCTAGTACTTTTCAGCAAGTCGTCTTTTTGTTCCTAGCAAAAGATTTCTCCAAAACCACGCTGAACAGTAGACTCAGATGATCAGCTAATTAATCAGGTAGGAATTTTATATTTGTCTCTATCTCTGACCAGTCAGGTGAGAGGCAGGGATCTGGGGCAGTAGCTCATGCTCTTGGCTTCAACATTCGTCTGCAACCTTTATGAAGCCACGTGTCTTCTGAATCTTACTAAACTTGCATCAAAAGAAAATGCTAGTGAGGGCTGGAAAGTTATTTTCAAAGGTTTTGTTTATTTACTAAGCTATTTAACTTCCATATCCACTGGTAAGGACAGGGGTTTGTTTTGTGCTTTAACTATAAACATCTTCCCTATATACAACACATAAATGTCTCATCGAAAGGCTGGCATTAACAGCACTTTATTTACTAATTAGTTCAGCAGTTTATTAGACTGAAATTTAAATGTACTAATCAAATGTTTATTTTGTAATCATGTTACATTAATGCTAATTAGTGATGTATTTATCGCTTCATGGATTACATTTAAATTTAAATGCTCCAGTCAAAAGTTTGACATTAAATTGCACCTACCTACTTAAGCAGTCTCTAATGTATTGGTTAATTTTATATACCATTAGACTAACACAAGCATTTCTCTGTATTGTAAGGAAGCATTTTTTTTAAAGCATCACCTAGACAACTTAGTAATTGCTATTTTGTGGATGTGATAAATATTTCTTTCATAATTACAAGCACATATGTATGAACCGAACATCTTTCAAATAGCTTCCCACACCTTTTTTGGTATAACTTTGAGAAGCAATTTTAGAAAAAACATTTTAGTCCAGAACACTGGAATGTACCAAATCACTATGAAATTCCAAGGAAAATTTCAGTAAAGTTTGACCTAATTCCAAAGGGATTATACCTGAGATTTAATTATTAACCATAAATCAGCTGCTCTTGTTATTGTAAGGCGAGGAAGAGATGGCCTGTACCACAAGACGAGAACAAAGCACCTCATGTAGCGAGGAAACTACCGGGCACAGCCTAGTTCTTACCGAACTGCACCTGTTTGCAGCCAGGTTTTTACATGTCTACGGTTCTGAGGGAGATTAAAGCAGTTTTAAGAAACCACAAGCAGAACAATAGAGAGAAAGCAACAGTGAAAGCAAACATTCTTCAGTGGCATAATCAATGTATGACAACTTTATATAAAAAAAAAAAATCTAAAATACTTCATATTTCCAACTTTCCAAATATTAATACAGTGTGTTGTTATCAACTCCCATAAACTCTGATTCAGGCTGGAACAACCTCATGGTAAGAGTTTACAGGCAGGAGAAAGACAAATAAAGCTCAAGATACAAAGATTTGTCTTCTTCATGAGGCTGCTTGTAAATGATACCGTCCAGCCACACCTTTTCCCTGCCAGATATGAACATTCAGTTGCATTAAGTTCCCAAAGGCTGATATCTTTCCAAAGATATGCAAGATCTTTAGAGGGGAAAATGAAAATCTTTGAACTTCAAAGTCTGGATCATTTATTTCATGGCCTATCTGTCCTTTGTTTAAATGCCAGCTTGAGTGACAAGGTTTGCCTGTTGTTTCTTTAATAGCTCGCAAAGCCTTAAATTCATATACCAAACGCCAAGGATTTTTTGTTTTGCTTTGTTACAGATTATCATCTTTGGTTATAGAATTGTCAGGAACCATGTTCCAAATGCGACCTGATGTTAGAGTCCTGTTCAAATTGTTTGGTTTTTAGAAAACAGCAATAAAGTAAAGCTAATGTGAAATTCTCCTTCCCCTAATAACTTGCTCAAGTATTGTATCAAAAAGAAATAAACCCCTGATGCTTTCATTAAAAAAAAAATAAATTAAAAATTCAGCTGTCAGCTTGCTTTACATATGCTGCTTTATCTTTCACTTGGTTTTTCCAACCTCATTTAGTCTCAGCTGAGCCTTTTAAGAGCTCTTCAAGTTTTTCTTGATGCTGCTTAAAAACTTTGCATTTATATAATACCTAAAATGATCTATCCAAGGTAACTCATTTGCCAGTGGCAGAGTCTGGAACAGAGCTCAGATACTCAGAATCCCATTCCACTGCTCTCGTCTAGAAACATCTCCCAAAAGACTGACCTGGCATTAAAGAAACCAATGCGAACAGGTCTGAAGATTTGTGCAGATCCATTCTGTCATCAGTGGCCATGCAAAATATAGGTTTGTAATTATTGTTATAAAATTCATATTGAATTAACAAAACATTAAGGATACTGTGGCCTGTAGCCTGCACTCCTTCTAATAAACTAACATTTAGAGATGTAGTGCTTTTATAAAAAAAGATATTGGGACTAAATCTACAATGCCTTTGCCAGTGCTCTTACTAAAGGATGTGAACATGAAGAACATTTCCAGAAAGGGAAATTATGAGAATTTGGAGATAGAACTAAGAAGGAAAAATGCCAAATTGTAAAAGGAACAAATAAACAAAAAATAAAAACTTAATTACAAAGAGAATGGCCCTGAGGCAGTCGTGTGGCAGAGGACTCGCAGTATCACAGCAGTGGTTCCAGTGATCAGAAGACAATCAGTAAATACACTGATGTTTATTATTTTTAACTTCTACGTTGCTCTGACAGTGATACAAATTTGGAGTTGAATAGCCAGGGGATGTAGGAATATCAAAGCTTATAGTAATGCTCATTATTGCACAGAGACGTTGCAGTTGAAGGGTAAGAAATTTGTACTTTCAAATACATTTTGGAATTTCGCATTAACAAACTACTTATGCGTGTAGTAAAGAAAGTGCTATTTCAAACACCAGTTTCCCAGGAGAAACACAGAAGCAGCGTGGGCCACACGGACCCAACATACATGCCAGATGGCCTTACCCTACTCAGTCCACCCCAACCAGCTTCAGAGTGCCCAGTACAACAGAGCTGCAGTTACCTTCCCCAACTTTGAGACATCCCCCGCCCCACTTTATGTGCATCAGGCATTAAGACAACCAGTGAAATTCTTTCCTTCAACTCTCTGTGTCGGAAGAGCCTAATACCTGAGGGCAATTCTCAAGTAACCGCGCCTGAGGGACGCTAAGGCACTGGTGGCTGAGAGGAAAGAGGCAGGACTCGGCGCAGGCAGGGCTCTGCTCTGATCTGAGGAACTGACAACACCAAACAGCAGAAAGGAAATAATTAAGTCCAGCGCATGCTCTGATTTTGTGAGCTATTCTTTCTTACTGCTCTTCTGGAAACTGTGTCAGAGCTAATTAATGTCATCTGTGACAAGATGGCCCTTCTTAATGAACTCGCCTTTTTTTCCCCTGCAAATAAACCATCCCCTTACCTTCTGAGTGCAGCGTCACATCCAGATGCTATCGCTTTTGCCAGCAATATTGCTGCAAGTTTTGTATGTTATTGCAAGGCTTGGTTTTTTCCATACAAAATTTATTTAAGTTACTGGCTAAGTAACAAAGGGCTTGTCTTTATTAGACAATTGATTAAAAAAAAGAATTAACCACCTCTTTTCTTTAGAACTTTCTTCTGTACATCACATTCTAATATTTTCCCATTTTAAACCCAAGCAAAAGCCATTTCTGTTCAAATGGGTATTTTCTTTCTTTTGCAAGTATTAATATAAATTTCAGTATTTATAAGAAATTACTAAATCTTAAATAAATCTTTGGATCACAAAAGCTATTTTGCATTTCCTTTCATAACTAGCCTTTTTTAGAACTTAATGATTTTTTATTCTTAATAATCAAAAAGTAGGTCAGACTTTCATTTCACAGGGAAAGGGGTAGCAGTACATTTTTACCTGTTAATTTACTAAAACCTACACAAGTAATAATATATGAAGAGGTCAATCCCCACTAGTACTGTATTTTAATTATATGGACTTATCTCCCAAATTAAATTTTGCCTGTCAGCTGATTATCATAATTTAAGTTCTTCAAGTGATCACAATTATTTTGAACATACTGTCTTTCACATGTCTCTCATTCCACATAAATATTCTTACGAATGACTGCAAGGACAAAAAACCAAAACACTACTAAATTTAAAAAAAAAAAAAAAAAAAAGTGCTTCTTGCTTCATGATTTAGTAAACCATGAATAAAAATGAGTTGTGCTCACTAGAGCTGTACTGAAGAAACCTCAAATTTGACTAGAATATGGTCTAGTTGGTTTGCTCACTACATGAAAGACATTATGGATCTCATTCATGCCTATCAGCAAAGCAAATTCGTCAGCAGCCGAGTCCAGCACAGTGTCCAAACAGCAGCAGCCACACAGACTTGGCCACGCACTGCGTGATGAGCAGGCGCTCGGGTGGAAAACACAGGGCAGAGGGTGGTGATACAGGCACCCTTGGTCACAGACCTCTCGCGGGGAGCGTATAGCGTGTGACCGCTCAGCCTGGGACACAGGCCCTAACGCTCTCCTGGAGGAGGAGGACACGCAGATGGAGGCATCACCATAAACACCAGCGAGACCACAGAGCCTCCTCTGCTCCCAGACTCACCACTTGAAACACCACTGCTTTTAGTCCATGTCCTGCCTCTGCACAGCTGGCTCTTCCAACAGCAGCTCTCACATAAGCTGCGTGAGGTAGGCGGACATACACAAATTTCAACCCTCAGATTGTACAACTCACATACTGAGTCAGTCGTTATCCACTCCTTTATTATACTACTGTTTTTTTCTTTGTTTTATCAGCCTTTCATTTACTAGCTAGCCATGGGCTACACAGAAATACCATGAAATCAGCGTAATGTGTGGCATAACTGAAAAGAGCACATACACTAAAAAATTTTTTTTCATCTACCACTTCTCTGTTTGTATTCTATTCTCTTAATTTGAATTTCCTTCAGCATCATAAAGCTGCAGCAGCACTGATGATAAAGGTCAGTTTAATTTCAGACTTGCAATTTTTGTACACAGATAACTGGAGTGAAAGTGCACGGAGGAGTGCCCACTGTTCATTTTCTACATGTACAGAACAAACCCCTCATTGCTTAAATGAAACAAAGCATTTAAATGCGTGAAGTCAATAGAGAAAATCAGCTAGGAGATTAGATGCTTTGCTGTATGTGTATATTTATTATAAGGCCCACAGCCATCATAGCAACATAACTAGTATGAAACTGAAGCAGGTAGAAAATTAAATCTTTTTTTTGAGGTTATGACATGTTGGACATTGAAAGCATTTATCCACTTTCTAAAATAAGGAGAGTTTTCCAAGCCAAGTTGCATTGATATAATGAAAAACCCAAGGAAAATCTACAAAAACATTAGGTTTTTCTTATCATCTCATTAATAACTAAAACTAAACAGTTATCCAGTGCTCTGATTTGAGTCCATAAGCAGAACCTTTTGCACGAGCTTTTAACTGATGGTTCCTGACTGCACAGCGTGTGGGGCTGTTTGTATTTCAGTCAGAATCATTATGCACAAGATTTGCTATTGTGAGCAGCCTCCATATCCCAGATGGCCTGTCTGAAATATTGGTCCACCTCCTGATTCCACCTCCCTACAAGATGGTTTAGAAGAAGGTTTGTAGACTATATCGAGCAATGGCTCCAGATAGTTACCCAGTGCTATTTGAAAGCTCAGAAGTTGCAGCCCACCCAGCCACAGAACTGCAGTCAGAGCGCGCCAGAGGATAAACGGGGCTCTGCAGGCAAAGAGCTGATTTAGGAAGTCTGCCGAAAAGCTTCAGCTGAAATTTATGTGCTTTTAGAGAACACAGTTTGAAGCTCACAAAAACTGTGGTCCCAAAACCTCAGGCCAGGAGAAAGTAGATGTTGGCTCACTGCAAGTGTTTTGCTCAGCTGGAGCTCTGGCAAGGATTTACTTTCTTTGCAGTCTGAACAGATCAGAGAAAACAAACTGAGTCTGGGATAAAACTTAAGACTCTGATCTAGCTTCTATGTCAAGCACATGATATTGGACACCTCTGTTCCACTACTACAGGGCTCACTCATCTCTCTTCAGATAGGCCCAGCATACACTGTATAAAAAATCCTACATTCCTGTATCCAAAGATAATCCAAAGATTCTTAATAGCTATCAACTCTCAAACACCAAATACATCGGGTTTTTTCCAACCTGCCAAGCTCATACATGAGCTACAGCACATCATTCCACACCAGCTACATCCCAGTAGCCCAAGTCATCTCAGTCACTGTCAGGCAGAGTGAATCTCAAAGATCTCTCCTGCTTTAGGTTCATTTTCCGCTGTCAAACCAGAGGCCATCCCTATTGCTGTCAGAATTATCATCTGAGTTTGCAGAAGTATTTGTCCCCTTTCACTGTTCGTATTAGTCTAAGGTCTTCCAAGGCAAGAAGAGCTTCAGTAAAAACAAGTAGCTGTTTGATAAAACAGGAAAATTATACATGAAGAAAAGCTACAATTCTTGGTAATAAAACATACTGAGAAAAAAAATATAAAAAAAGCAAGGAAAGAAAAAAAGAAAGGAAAATGAAAGCCAAATCCCAAACCTGACCCATGCTGTCTATGAAAAATGCTGCTGTTATTTTCTAATAAAAAAAATATTTTGTGGTCAAGCAGAAGTTTGTGAGATATTCCCTCCTAATGCACTGTTAATAATTGCCTCAATATACTAAACCAGTGTAGGAGGGTGGTTTATCAATGACTGAGAAGAGAAACAGGACAGAAGATGGGAGGTTGTATTAAACTCTCTCACTCAATGGCTCTTGTTCCATGATCTAGAAGTTTTATAGTCACCCATTCGACCACTCTTCATGCATTCCTGACACAGTCATAACAAGCAGCGCACTGAGACGTGTGTGCTATACATCTGGAACCAAGCTGCTGTAAGCAAAAAGCTGCTCTGAAGCCTTCAGTGGCACTTTCATGTCATAGGGATGCCTTCTGTGAGCAGAGTTGTGCGTGCGCTCAAAGCCTCTCCAGCTGTGGAGCCTCCCAGGAGATTTTACAAGCCATAACCAACCCATTTTTGTTTCAAGAGTAAAAACAAGCAGCTAAGGAGATCAAATTTCAAACAAATAATAATAGTCTGATTTCATCTGCAGGAAAAGAAGGAAAGAAGTATGTAAGCCGGATAGTAATAGAGCTTTCACCCTGTTGAAACCACTTAAAAATGAGGAAGAAAAGTATAATTCGAGAATTGCATTGCCTACATACTCCTTTACTTTAAAAAAACCTAACTGATGAGAATGCCCATCTGGTCTCAATTTCAGTCTCAGAAGAATGTCATCATCTATTTAAGTGGAGAAAAAGAGTCCTGTCAGATGCTTAGCAGGGCCCTCTAGGAGACTTATGGCACAAGTGCTGCTGTGCGGAAAGACTCCCTTTCCTTTCTCTCAGTCTTTTTTGTAATCGCTACAAGATGTGATATACAGGACAATCAACCCCAGCCATTTCATGGAGCAAGTAACGTTACTGACTACCTGACACTCAATCCAGTTATAATATTTAGGCATTTGAAGACTCAAAAAGCATTGGTTTTAACAAGTAGCTAACTCAAGTATCTTTGGCTATCCAGAAGTTGGAAACTGTTGGAAACTTTGCAAAGTTTTCTTTTGAAAACTCACTCCACGTGTCACTTAGGAAATGCAAGTTCTAAGTTTACTCTCCCCAGATGACTATATTCCATGCTCACTGAAGCAGCACAATTTCTGCGACAGTATTTAGGGTTGGGAGAAATGAGATTTCAAAGGCTTATTAATTGCTAAAAATACGTTTCCAAAGGGAAACAAATGCAACACAATGCATCAGTGTCATTCCAAGTTTGCCGACAGCCTGAGATAGTAGCTTTCATTTAGCTGAAATATAATCATACAAATGTCAATTAATTATTTCCCTAGTGATCAAACTACCAGCTTTGCATCTCTTGGAAATCCCAGCTAATTCCCAGACTTAACATGGGACCAAAAACCCTGGCTGTCATTTGGCCCAAAATGACAGGTTTTCCTTGAGACTGTTCAATATTTTTCCTCTTTAAATTCAACTGCACACTGAATCTTAAAACTAAGCAAAGGTGTAAAATTATTAATCAAGTGTAAAATAAAAATAGGTACAACAGGGATACTGGTTTATTTAATATTTTCACGTTTAAATTACTACTAAACTTCCAATTTTATCTACTGCCAACAGCTGCATTTTCTATAGGTTAGATCCCAGGAGAATTGTAAAACCCGGGGTTATTTGTTGCAAGGATTTAGTCAAGATAATTGTGTAGTGTGCAAGAACCTGGTTTCCATCTTCGGTTTGTTCTTCACTTCTAATTCAGGACTTCCCTCAGGAGGAAATTTCCTCTCTTCTCCCCCCCCCCCCCGCTTTTTTTTTTTTTTTAAAATCCTCCTGAAACCTTCAATAAAAAGCATGTCCTTGAATTCCTTATGCATTCAGCATCAGTCAGACTTTTACTCCAGAATAGTACATACAAAATCATATTTTCTTTATTTATTCATCCTTGGCTAAAGCTTCTCCTCCAAAGCCCCAGTTATTGCTAAAAATTTTAAATCCAGTTTTTATTTAATGGAAGCTGAATGTAATCTGTTCCAGTGTGACCCAAAGTGACTGCAGCTTTAATCAGACTCATCATCTTTAATAAAGTGATTTAATAATCACTTTATTGATTTAATTCATATTATATAGCATCTGAAGTTGGCAGAGTTAAGCATCTTTGAACACTACCTTTTTAATTCCAGGAATAGCACTGGCTCCTGGCTAAAAAAAGCTCCACTTTATGTATCTATATGCAGGCTCTGAATCTTTACTCAAGGTGGTCTGCATTTTTCCATATGTGGTGAACACAGTCACCCAAAACACTGGGCGAAAAGTGTTGGCAACAGAAAGGAGGTTTTGTGCTGCAGAGATGCACAGGTGAAAACATGTGTTGCAGCCAGCAGCTAGCCTGGATGTAAATTCTTCCCACTCGGGAAGCAAATGCGATAATCATCACGCACAGGCTACCAAGCTCCTAGACATTACCTCAAGATTTACACACTTGTGATTCCAAATCCTACTGAAAAGATGAACAAATCAGGGCTTTATACCTGACTACCAACTTGTGTAGTGTTATCAGCATGTTTGAACTATTCTCATGTTGTTTTGGACTTCTGATGTAGTCAAGCCATGGTGATGGTGCTTGGATCCCAAAATGATGGGGTTTTTTGTTTGGTTGAGGTTTGTCTTGATTTTGTTTTGTGGGGTTTTTGGTTGGTTGGTTTGTTGGAGTGTTTTTACACTCAGCTGCACGTTTATGCAGAAAGGCCACCCATGAATGTCACAATATACAAAAGTTTACATCTTACAGCCCTTGGACCAGGAAAACCAACCAAGCGTCAGGGAAAGTCTCAAAACCTTCTGTGATCCTGGATACTGAATTGTGTCCATCATGTCCATATGACAACTCTTTTCACAGCTGGTAAGGACCAGTGGGACACTATTACCCCTGACATTCACAATATTTACTAAAATGTACTTAAAACTTGGGCTTAAACATTTAGTGATTACTGTTCTCTGGAAAGAGTATATAATACCTTCAGTCAATTTTATGTGTTTTAGCCAAACAGCGCAATGCCTGAGTAAAATAAGTCCAATGGTCTCAATTTCAATGAAGCTGTTGTAAATAAGTTAGAAAGACAGTAAAGAAAGTCAGATCTTGTCACCTCATTCACATTTATAATATAAGTGTAACTACACTGAGACGAAATGGAAGAAGCATCCTAGCTGCAAATACATCAGTTTATATTAATTAGAGATTTATTTCCACAGTAAGACAGGTGTTAAAGTGGATGTCAGGTGTCCTCTGCTCATCTTTTTTTCAGTTGATGATTGACAAGAGTGATTATGGTTCAACCAAAACAATTTATACTGCCTGAAGGAATTCTTTCAGTAATAGTTCTTTCTCTGTCTTCTTCCATTGCAAAACACCAATGTTTTTTGTGACTATTAAATCTGTAAACCATTAACCTCTTATCATTTGTCTAAGGTGACTATAATCTTAACTTGTGATGCCAGTTTATAGGCAGGTGCTATGGTCCAGGTACCTCTCATTGTGGGAAAACACGCAAAGAAGAAAAATAGAAACTATATTTTGCAGGGGCAAATAATTTTGGTTTTTCTTATTGAGAAGTCTACACATCTCAAAAGTATTGCCAAACCCAAATTTTCCCGTATTTCAAAGAATGGTTACAAAAAGGGTGTAGAACGGGGAACATGTGAATCAATTCCACTTTCCTTAGCAAAGGAGACCTTGCTCTTATCAGGATCTCCTCTGTGTCTCCAACTGCTGTAAACTCTGGAGGCAATGCGTATATCTAGTGGCAGAAAAAGAGATTGCAGGACCAGTCCCTCAGTGGAAGTGCTCTTCAGCAACAAGATTTAGCAGAGCCTCAGACCCTGGGCAGGTACCCACCTCAACATCACAGGAGGTGTGACAATGTCATTGCCTCCTCTCTGCAGGCTGGACATACTGATGTGAGAACCTTCCACTCCCCCCTCGCCTATGCTAATATTCCTGAGCTTTATCCTACAAGACTAATAGTTATAAATTCATAAATTGCAATTGCGGGGACCATTACACGAACCCAACATGCTGACTCACATACAATACATTTCTCTGGAGGCAAGTATAACAAGAAACATAACAACAATAAAAAAGCTAGATTACATAGCATCGTTTCTGTTTATGGGCAGAAATGCCAGAAACAATAGCACTTGCTTTTATTCACAGTTGGCTCAAGATTAATAAAACTCATGTGGATTTTATGGACCTGGAGAGAGCTTTTTTTTTAATGAAAAAATTATATAGATAAAATGTATGCTCCGCTGTACCTCAGTAAATCTGCAGGCTTTAACCCACTTGAGTGGAACTGCTGTGGAATAACAGCAGCATAATTAATATAGTACTTTAACTGGGGAGCTTGCTTGAATATAGATCAAGTTCCAGTTTTATACATACAGCATTTTCCCACAGTGTCATTCATAGATTGTGAAATAGAAATGAAAGATTAGATCAGCTAACAGAGAATCTTCTGATATATGTGTAGATATCCTCAATCAGTAACAAAGAAGTTTCTTCCAAGGAAAATTGTCCTTATCTCCCTTTAATTCTAACAACATAAATGTTCCATTCACTTTTAGTATGCGTTCATTGGTTTGTCTTGAGTGCATTCAAGTATCATCCAAATAATCCTGCAGTTTATTAAGCCAACAGGAAATTAACTGGGTAAAGTCATCCATGTTCACTCTATTTACTTTTTAATCCATAAAGTCCTGTCTAAAACACAGTTCAGAGTAAAAAGGAAAATATTTCTTCACCAAATGTGTTTTTCAATTGTTCTGTGAGAAACAATACACGATAACAGGGAGCACAATGAACAGTTATGGTACAAGAAACAAAAATGCAAGCAATTAAATGCATAATTACAGAAGTATAAGCTGGGTAATATTTAGCACCTGAAAAATAAAAATCCAGCTTTAGATATATCCTTGCTAACCTATTAATGGATTAATACTTCTTTGAAACAAAGGCAAATCAAAAACAACCTTTATTCTGCAGGTCTCCAAAAAGATTTCTCAGGGTCAGATTCTGATTTCACGCAGTGTGTGTAGATATATGCAAATGAAGTTCTACTGCTGAATTCAGGGAAGCAAATAAACATTTCCCACGACAGTTTTTGGTGCCTTAAAAGATGCACAGATGATGATGGCCATCATCATCTTCCTTTTTCCCCCAAGTGCTAGCAATAAATCAGTAGTAGGTACTGGCCCGGGCTGACTGGCTGTGACCGCACACACTCATCAAGGTATGAATAGGGCATAATTAATGCACAAACTGACACAAGCAGCGGGATAATATTATCAAGAGTCTTTTGTATCTCATTCTCTGAGATGAGGCACTCACTAACAACTGAATAGGCTTCCTGCAGACACACACACATATATTTCATGGGCATGTTTTGTTTTGGGGTGTGTGTCCCCATCCCATATCCCCACCCCCACTCCCCCTTGAAGACAGGGATATCCTTTCCCAAGTTCTCTCTAAAAGTCAGCTGACACAAATCTATCAATATCTGAAATTAAATCTAGGACAGACAAACCAGTCCTGCTTTGGATCCTGACTTGCAATTTGTCCGCTTGAAGAAGCCATCCAGGGTCTGACACACCTTCCAAATACAAATGATATAAACTGTTGTAGCCCTGAAAAGGAGAACTATCAGCACGAATAAAACTAACAGGAATGAATAGAAACAGAGGTCTATTAACCCAAAATTCAGGAAATTTTTTGCAGACCAAATGATTATAAACATGCACATGCTGCCCTATCAAACAGATAGTAACTGCCCAATTTTTTCAATTATTCATTTATAAATCCATCCTAACATCTATCTTCTTACATAGCTGTGTAAACTCTATCACTTTGAATGCACAGTGTATAATTAATCCAACAACCATAAGCTCAATTTTTTCTACTTATCTTGTTTGTAGGAAGCCCATCTTTTATTTGTGCTGCAATGTTACCTCTGATCCAGAGTCCCACAGCAATGTCTTACAATGCACCAAATTCCTTTCTCATAAGTTTGTCATAACGTCATGACTAAATCTACATGAACTGATGACAATAAAAATAAAATAAATTAGAAAACAATAAAACCCCTGAAACTAAGCAAAACCCCCACAAAACCCCAAAGCCTTGTGGAGTTCCAATAACCAAATTTCAATTTCCCACAAGATGCAGCAGTACACAACATACCCAATCTCAGAATCACTTTGCGACATTAACCATTCCATGATTTTCTGAATGCACTTCATTTACTAAAGAATATATTCTATATACCAATATTGTTCTGCAAGACTTTTACTATGTTATGTCATATAAAACATGTTGTAAGACTTGTAACAAAAAGCAATACAACAAACCATGAAAATTGATTACATCCCGTCCAACAAAATTCAAATAACTCAGACTGAACCATGCAGAGAAGATTAGCTACAAGAGACAAAACCCATTTCTGGGCATTGTTCCTCAAGCTTGTTTGCAGAAGAAGTTTATTTCAGTATATAGGTGACTGTTACATGCACGTGACTCAACCCAAACAGTCTTTAATATTAAGCTGAGCAGAAAACAAGAATTATTTTTGGTTTTTGAAGTTTTTGAAGATTTTATTCAATCTCAGGAACTTCCAAGTGGGACAACGTGTGGAAAAATGACAGAAGCTAGAAAAGGCAGTCCAAGGGCCCAAATGCAAATCCCAGGTCTAAGTTATGTGAGAAGGGACTTGAACTTTGGTCTCCTACAATGGAAGGGGGTCACTGTAATGATTAAAGTACTTGCTATGCAGAAGTGCCTCTCTGTCTCTTGAGGAACTTTACTAATCTTTTTAATTTCCCAAGAGAAGTGCCCATTTAGAACAACAAAAAAAAAAGAGACCCACAACCAAACAAAAAAACCTTCCAAAAGCAGAAGAAATCTTTGTCAAGACAACTCTTCTCATCTGTAATTTCTATATTTGTATGCCAGAGGCATCAATCATCCTTTTAATATTATTAGGTCTCTGCAGAGATAAGAGAGTGTTTACAATATCACACTTCACTGAACAATTGATACATGTATTGGTTTCCTGGCTCTCACTTCATAAGCTTGACAAGCAAGAAGCAGCCACAACAAATCAAATTGAGGTTTCAGGACCATCAGGCATTCCAGAGATACTCAGGCATTTAATTACATACTACCACCCACTTATGTTCCTCATAGATTGCTTTAGATTCACCCAGACAGTTAGGAACAACGTTTCCTTTGTCACTGAACAAGTGACAACCTACAACCCATTAACCAGGCAATATCTATGCCATACCTTCTCCCTCTCCCCCTCATTCTCTCAGACAGTCCATACTTGGATGTCAGACTACAAACTTGAATTAAGGATCCTGATTTACCAGGAAAAGATTTTGCTACAGTAACCAGCCTACAGAAACTAGCACAGTGTCTCTCCCTAAGTATTTCCCCTCTCTTTTCTTTACCTCACTCTTCATTTTCCCTGTCACTCAAAACCTTGCAAAACCTACTCAAAACAGAACTGTGTAGAAGAATAAAGATTAAAGAACAAACAAGCAAACAAAAAGCCCCCACCAAAGTAAACATTTCATCAAACCTATTGCATATGTTAGTTGGGAAACCTGAAATGTTCCTAGTTTTACAGAGCTGGACATCTGCATGAAGCTTCTGCAATTGATGGGTTAGACAAGTTTGGGAGAAATACTGTGCTCTCAATAATTATTTTTAAGTTTCACATTTCTACTGATCAAACTGGTGGATACTAACACTTTTCAAATTATAAGGCATTTCAAAAGAGAAGCGACTCAAGCTGTGTGATTAGGAACAAGCACTAAGCACCATTCCAAAAATCCCTGCATAAAACAAATGCATTTATATACATGAATGGGAAAATTTTAAAACCCATTTCAAATGAAACTCCAATACTCAAAAGAGTAATTTTATGGCCAAGTGGAAACAAAATTTTATAAACAATTATGATTGATATAAATTTTTACTTCCTTGTATACTGCTCCATAAATGCACTTTTTGCTTACATCACAGAAATAAAGTAACAGGATTGTTG
Source organism: Aramus guarauna (assembly GCA_013400195.1). Classification (NCBI taxonomy): domain Eukaryota; kingdom Metazoa; phylum Chordata; class Aves; order Gruiformes; family Aramidae; genus Aramus; species Aramus guarauna. The sequence goes on from VXBL01005306.1 coordinate 798,939, forward strand.
CTATTCAAATAATTTGCTATTACCTTACATTTGTCAAGCTAAAAAAATCTTTCTATTACATTTGCATTTAGTTTCCTATTGCTAATTAGAACTGCTGGTTTTGGCTGGGATAGACTTCATTTTCTTCATGGGAGCTCGTATGGTGCTGTGTTTTGGATTTGTGCTGAAAACAGCGCTGATAACACAGGGATGTTTTAGCTCCTGCTGAGCAGTGTTTGCACAGAGCCAAGGCCTTTTCTGCTCCTCAGCCCACCCCACCAGCAGTAGGCTGGGGGTGCACAAGAAGCTGGGAGGGGACACAGCTGGGAGCAGCTGATCCCAACTGAGCAAAGGCACAGTCTATACCATATGATGTCATGCTCAGCATAACAAGGTTGGGGAAGAAGGAAGGAAGGAGCAGACATTCAGAGTGATGGCGTTTGTCTTCCCAAGTAACCGTTACGTGTGAAGGAGCCCTGCTTTCCTGGAGATGGCCTGCCCATGGGAAGTGGGGAATGAATTCCTTGTTGGTCTTTGCTCATCTGCGCAGCTTTTGCTTTACCTATTAAACTGTTTTTATCTCGACCCACAAATTTTCTCACTTTTACTCTTCCGATTCTCTCCCCCATGCCGTCGCAGGGGAGGTGAGCAAGCAGCTGTGTGGGGCTTAGTTGCCAGCTGAGGTTAAACCACAACAACAACTTACAGTCCTTGGAAAATAATGGTGTCCTTCAATCAGTCGTATAGAGGTAAAAGCTAGTGTAAAGTGAATTAAGTTATTTTCTGTTTCTTAGTAATACTTTCTTTTGAAACAATCTATTGATTTGCAAGCATATGAAGCTTTTTTAAAAAAAAGATTGTACCACAATCTATTAATAATATATTGTAACTGCTGTGCTATAAGACAGATGAATTCTAGTATCATAGGGAAGATTATTTTTCCCTTCAAGATACAATTACATTATAAAATAATGGAGAAAAGTACATATTCTATGGCCTTATTTTTCTTCTCCCACATATTTTAAGACATTGCTGTGGCCTAACATTAAAAGTAGGAAAGGTTTTACCCAGTGAGGGAGGTGGCCACTCAGTAGCAATTTATCTATTTACTCCATGGTTTGGATTTTTTTTTTTTAAAAACCACTTAAAGCACTTGAAATAATACCCCAACTTCAGTCTTAATTTTCTGGTTATAGATGTGGTTTAGTATATCTTTATGTTCCTGCTTTTAAGACATCTATATTTTAAAAAGTAATCACACGCTGCATAGTGTGCCTGATCTAATGTCACTAATGGAACTTAAATGGTTCTTTTTCACAATTTAGAGTTAGTTCACCCTTTTTATTTTTTTAAATCTAATCTTTGTGGGGATGATAACTGTAAACAAGAAACCACCTGCAATATGAGAGCAGACTTTGAGCATGAACACGCATCAAATAATCTCTGCTTACCCATTACTCTGGCAACTCTCAGCTCCCTCAAACTTTTAACTAATACATAGAAAGGTACAAGAAAAGAATGGGAAATAAAACATTCATGTCTCTATGCAACCCTTCCAATTTCTAACATGCTTATAACCTTTTCAAGGAAACTAGTTGGCTTCTCACTCCAGTATCATTAGGTGATGGCATCACATCTCAAGGTACATGAGGAGAAGTTTCACATTGCAGCAGAACTTGGAAAACCCATTGCATTATCACTACCCATTAGCGTTGAACGTCAACCATTTTTAGCCAGAAGCATGCACCATAAATAGGCTGGTACTGTCAATATTGAAGCTTCCTGCCAAGAGTGGGAGACATATTTTAGAAGACAACCTGCTGCCTTGTATAAATAGCTACTTTTCTACTGCTTCTAGAAGCATCCTTTTGTGAATCTCTTGATTGGGTATACAGAAGAGAGCAGAAGTAGCAGGGTGGGGAACAGGCAGCTGGCTACCCCATAAGGACACCAGCACAGCGAAAGGTGAGGAGATTGCTCATCCTTGGCTAATGCAGCCCAGGACAAAAGAGGAACCACAGCCTTCAGAAAAGGTCAAATCAGAGGGGAAGGAGAGAACTGATTTTTTTTGCATAGACAAATGGGGATTCTCTTCCTTGAAGCAGGGAAAGAAATACAAGCTACCACGAAAATTAAGTGGGGGCGCAGAATAGACTGGCAAATTAAATCTCTTCATGGAAAATGTTTGTGTTGCTCCTCTGGACTCAGTGAAGAGGATTTTGGATCCGTGGCTTAGCTAAGTGCAGCTGTTAGCCTGAGGCAATACAGCAGCATGAGAGAAAGCAGACTTACAAGCAGCACTATCGTAAGTTGTTAAAGGTGCAAGGTTAATGCTGACAATATGTTTGTGTCTTATGCTAAGACACTTTAGCAATCAGCATCACATTTAACTCTAGTGGATAAACTTTAGTTATAAACTGAAACTTTAGCTAAAGAAAAAAATATACCTATATTCAATGAAGACCTGAAAGGAGTCCAGAAAGCAGTATTTCAGCCTGCAGGTTTTTTGTTATTATCATCTAATTTCACTCATGCTTATGTATCTCTTTGAAAAGCACTTAAATACACAAGAAAATATTGTGGTGTTTGTGGAAATACTCTAACTGTAAACCTCTAAAGTTTTAGTAATCTAGGTCTGAACACAGGGAATGGGGACAAGCCTTTACATAAAGCACCATTGTAATTTGCATTCCCCAGTGTTTGGTGTTGGGGGTAATGTTCACTTATGAAAAAGGTACAGACAACAAGATGAGAGAAACGAAGAAAGAAAATAATTTGCATGCAATTCTATCTCATTTTGCTTTAGCCACATATTAACAAGTATGGCCCGTTGCAGGACTGATGAGAAGAAATGCTGAGAAATGCTGCAGAATTGAATTTTAGGAATATACCTAGGGCTTCACGCCTAAGAAACTATTCTGTTTACTACCAACAGACCAAAAAGGTCTTCACAGATCACCAGGACATTTTCAAGGACTGGTTGTATCACAGGAAAGGCTATCACATCTCAAACATCCCTGCCCAATCAAAAAATCTTCCCTTTCACATTGGTCAGATTATAAATTATTTTTTGTATATTAGCTGTTAGACTATGAATATAAGATGTTCCCATACTGTGACAGCTAAGTACTATCAATCATTAGTTTCACATAATATTAAAAAAAAAAAAAATCTTACCTTGTATTTTTTGCTACTAATTTGACAAAAAAAAAAAAATAAAAAAAAAATAGTAGTACCTAAGAATCCCAGGCTTACTATGCTAAACTGTAATACCATAAAAAGTAGCAGTACTCCATTTTTAATTTGGAATCAATGAGATTTAAAAAAAGTGAAATTCAGAATTCTATTAAATAGGTATTTTTGGGAATTAGAATTGTGTTCTCAAACCCATTGTTCAGTTGATTTTTCTGAAAAACCTCAACCACATTTCCCCACAAAGTGCAGTGTTTTGTTGTAACATCAACAGCACCAAAAAATCAGCAGTCCCTAATTGTAATCAACTATAATGTAATTCAAGTAAAACTTATGAATAGTGGTTTATCAAAAACTGTACTAGTTGCATTGATAATAGAAAAAAAATCAATTTTTAATTCCACTGCAATATGCCATATTCCTCTTGTTAAAAAAAAAAAAAGCAAAAGCATACAGTACAAAACTAAACAATGAAATACAACTTGCATTTTTCAGATAAAAAAACAACCTCACAGTTCCGAAGTGATTCTGTTTAACATCTGAACGCAGTAAACCTTTCCCAAGAGACTCTCATAAGAACTCATGTTCTTTCCATACAAGCCAAGGAAACAGGCATTAGCTTCAGCACCACCACTCATTACTCTGTGGGTAATGTGCTTTGAAAAAGCCTAGAAATGGACAAAAATCTTGTGCTGTCTTCATGGGAAACAACATTAGTGAACAACTGGTTTGGAGAATGCACTAGAATAATAAGGATTGCCTAAAATATTAAAAATAAAATTATCTAACAGATTCCTAAATTACTCGGTCTTCCCTTGTTCCTTCAGATCACTCTGATATAATAATTCAGTTTAAAAAAGTTCTCTAGTCTCTGTTTTCAAGAAATCATCACCTGTGCATAGAACTATGTCTATTAGTTTTCAGATACATGTGAATTATGTTCAGCTATAAGAGCAGCAGATAAATATTTGAAGCCATCCATATAGTTTATATTAGCTCTTACAATAGAGAATATCGTTCTTTATCTAAATCAGCAGAGTCACCTTAGGTTTCAGAAAGAAATAACAAGTATTTGGAAAAAAACTAACCTGAATACGAGAGAACACTTAATTTATTAAGTAGTCTATTTCACATGAAAGCATATAAATATTCCCACAGGGAAACATTGCCCTCACTTCAGAAATGCAAGCTGGTTTTCCTTTGGGTCACCATATAACCAGCCCACAATGGCTTTGCCTCAGTGACAATCTCATCATTTCAGGCACAAATATCATTGATGTTTTTACTGTTCTTTCAGCAGCATAAAAACTTCTTTCTAAATAAAGTGAGGCAAACTTTGAGAGAAACCTGAAGAGAACGGCAAAGAACATTTTTCAGTAAGAGCCTGGCAGCAGCCGCGTTGGTGCCAGCTCGGTGGCACGGGAGACTGGGTCACCCTGACATCCAACACCCACCTCCCTTCCCCTCACAGCAGCACCCTCACCAGTGCAGGCAGCAAACCAAAACCTGTGCAAATACCAAGACCACGGAGTAATACTCAAACAGGCAGGGTGAAGGAACCAAAAGCCACAAAGGAATACACTCTGGAGAAGACTGCAGCAACATAGCTGCTTTTGCACCTTATTTGTAGCTGAAGTCAAGTTCAAAGAGAAAATGGGGAGGAGAAAAGCTGCTGGCCTTGTGGCCAGAACCCAAGCACATGGTTAAAAGGCAAGGGCTGGTTTAGCAAAGATACAGATGTAACACAAAAAAGCATTCCTGAATCTCTGGGAAGCTGCACAAAATGCAAGATCTCACACAACAATGTCCGTGGCCAAGGATTTGTCCTGACACAAACCTCTTTGAAATCTTAGCAGATCAATATACAGGAAGAGGTAAAAGCTGTTTGGCTCAGCAGGCGAAAGAAACAGTAATAATATCACCAGACACTACTCTCCACAAAATCTACTTGTTTTCAAGTGCCCATCACTGTAGTTTTTAATGTAAACTTTGGGGCTTCATATTTGGTGTCTCTACAACTGCATGGAACATGTGCCATTCTGTGATAGTGTGCCAGCCTGGACCTGAACCACAAAACACCTGCAGCAAAGCCCTTGCCTTTGCCGCAACAAACACCAAGAGTATTTATTTCAGCTATGACGGTCGCAGCATTCTGTAGGTGACCATAGGGCGAGGAGAGGATGAAGCATGGCCCCGTGCATGCTGCCCATGACGGGACTGGGACTTGCCACCACAGTGTCAACTTGGTTTTCAAAAATGGGTCGGAGAAAGAAGGGTCTCAAAATTTCTCTGATCCCTTTAGTTATAGGAACTCTGCTTTAAGAGCTATATATAGGTGGTCAAAACCAGCTGGAGATGAAACAGAACTCGTCCTGCAGCTACACTCACTTTTTTTCTTCACAATGTCTATATTGTTCAGAAGCCTAAAGAAACAGAAATATATACATATAGGCATATGTATGCAAAATTATACCAAAAAGCCCCAAACAACAAGTGTTTAATTTTGCTGTCCCCCTCCTTTTTTTTAAGGCAAAATTTGGTAGAACATATTCTTGGTAAAAAGGGAACCACTCCTGCAAGAAAATGGCACGCACAAAAAAGTTATATAAAATGCTTAATAACAGTACTCAATGATAATTTACACAATTTTTCAGCACCATATTTCTTATTAACCAGTTTAAAAAAAAAAAGCACAATTGTATTACTATCACATATCAATATGACTAAAGTGTTTTCTTGATTAATTATACATCACTGCCTCTGTACTGGTCATGAAGAGTTGACTGGAAAATATTTAAAACCTTTCCATGTGAATGCAGCTTATTTATACTGTTCTCATTAATGTTCCAAGCAATTTTCTGCTTGTTGATCAACTTTCCAGTTTAATAAATAGCAGAAAATGTGGATGATTACGTGGATCTTGACAGGTACATGTCTTCTATTAAGACAACATTCTTCACAAAGACTTCAATGATCTATAATACTGGGTGTAATTGGTTACAGCACTAAAAATTTCAGTAAAGTATAGGAAAATAAATTCTGGAAGAGATCTATTGTACTGTGTCTAAGATACCAAACCTCCTCCCTTCCATACAAGAAAAAATAAGGAATGAAAAGACAGAACAGAGAGCTGTAAGCCTAAACTTCCTCTCATCACAGTTAAAAATAATTGTTGGAATTTTTAATTCATGTTAAATGTCAAGAAACAGAATTTTGCCTGAGGCAGACAAAGGGGTAATTTTTTTCTTGCCATTTTATATACTTTTACCATGAAAACTCTGCAGTAAATTGAATACCACTGCCACAGAAATGAAGTTGTCCCTGGGTACACAGAGCAGGGAAGAACTGAATGTACAGTTACATAAAACGTCTGAGCGCAGCAGGTATACAGGCCACAGGACTTGGAAGTAGGACGGGAGAAGCCGCACCAGGCACTGCGGGCTGTCTCGCTCAGAACCCAAGCTGTCATTTTCTCCCTGCGCTGGTGCCAGCAGGGCCACAGCTGTGCGAGCGTGACTACGCGCCAGGAACATCGACACGCACCCGCAGGTAAGTTCTGCAGGTTAGTCCCGTTTGAGGGATGTCAGAGCCAACTGATGTTGGCCTCCTCCAAAAGAGGAGGACATGGTTCTGAACCCATCCAGCAGGAGACTAATGTTTGGTAAATGTATTTATTTGACACTACAGCTTAAGACTAAAAAAAAGACATGCCAAAAGGGGCCTAAGACCTTTCACTGCTTTGCAGCGATATTCTGGTTTTGTCCTGTTTAACAATCCTTCAGAAACAGTTCTGAGACCCTTGACAAACCAATCCAAGCATGCAAAGCAGACACACGATGACCAGATGGGCCATACACTCATATTGCAACATCCATACGCTTCAAGTGTATTTTCAGATTGCTGCTAAAGAGCTGTGGTTTAGACTTGCAAAGATCCTAGTTGGCAGGAAGATTTACAGATGTTAGAAAAAACATTTCACAATAGAGGGATCTCACTAAACACACATTGTATTAGGAATTAAGTTGATTTGCTGCATATCTCTGAGGTAGCAAAAAAATTTCAATTCTCTCATGTCCTACTGATATTATTATTATTTATTTATCTTACATTTGAAATGTTATTGGTGGAACAAGATTGAGTTAAAACAGTATTCTTATGACTGGATTTTTTTTTTTCTGGTTGACAACACTGGACACAGAATTGATAATATTGAAAAATACTAAAAAAATAAATGCCTATCATTTTTCTGATCCATTTATCTCTAGATTAAAAGCTAACTATTGAAGAAAAAGACTTCAAACTAGAATTGAGACTCAATCTTCTACAAATCATTAAAAAATTTTGACCCACAGATAAATAGCATTTTATCGAGTATTGAACATTATATAGCGTTGTCAAGAATGCAATAATTTCAGTAAGAGCAATTAAAATAATTTTATATATTTTATAGAATCAAAACTTCATCTTAAAAAATGTTTTAAAACAGTTGATATTTTTATTTCAGATAAACTTTCCTGAACTCCCAGATCACAAGACTGGCAATAGATGAAACCTGAGGTATTGGTATTCAGGAGGCCAAGGTCTGCAAGGAAAGTAGACTCTCAGGCCAACTGAGGTAGCAGGGAAAAAATTAACTTCCTTTAGTTTTTCCTGTATCATGAATGATAAAGCCATGTTCCTTGGATTGGCAGTATTTATCCCCTCTGATCTCATTAAATAATCTGTCATAAACCATGACGAATATTTGGCATTTACTGCGTAATGGCTTACCCAAAGTCCCTTTAACAAAACACCAGCAATAATATGTGAACACATTCAGAATGAATTCCTGATCCTGATCCCACTCCCACCAACAGAAATTTTTGTTACGAAAGCTATAAGTTTATCAAGGCAAGATACACTTAAACCATTCCTTATGATTTTATCCATTTTGTAGTAAACTGAGAAAATGAATTAATTAGTTCACTGAACCAATATGGATGTCCCTTGCTCTGTTTGTAGTTGATGCAGAAAACAGGCATTTTTAGAACATTATGTAGCTGATGACATGGAAACATCTCCTTCAGGGTGATGCTAATTAAATCCTAGTTTTCACTGAGTTTATAGACTTGATCTCCAGCAAGTTTAAAGGGAACATGACTAACTCATGCAGTGATCATATCTTATTTATTTACAAAATCATGTGGTTTAAACTAAAACATTTACATTTTAGCAAGCTGGGAATGCAAAAGTAGAAATGCATGCCCATGGGTCTTGGAGAGAAAAAACCTTTGAAAAATCCTATATAGTAAAGCAGCACATTTATAAACATGTAAATATTTGTCAGATAGGTCAAAAGTTCAAAATATAAAAGATGATATGGCAGTAGTGCTCCAGTTTGCTACTTATGAGACTAAGTCACCTGTCTGCCCATGGAGGGTCTACCAATGCACCTAAAAGTGCATTGAAAAGAACTTAACAAACCAAATCTCTATTTAAGCCTTATACAGAGAGGGAATTATTGTGACACTGAACAAGTAAGAGGCTCAGAAAAGACTTGGATAGCGTGGCTTCTGCCTTAAGTGACATGAAAGAGGCTTAGTTGTGGGATAGATCCTAAGCTTTAGCAAGTGTCTTCTTCCTTTTTTGAAGGAGAATATACTTGGACATGTAGCTGGTCTCCAGAAGACTCACATTTCCCTTTGTCATTGCCCTTCCTTTGGACATGTGTCAAGTTAACTAAAAGCTAGAAAAATTCAATCATTCCTGAAAGCCATCTATGACAGGGCTTGAGGAACAGTGAATAAGGTCAACATGGTCTGCAACTACTTTCACTGATATGGAAATGATGATGTATAAGGACTTTTCAGTGTACAACTTTTGTACAAACCACAGCACTGGTATACATTAATAAATAGACTCAGTCTGGATCTCTTCCATTAATGTGCATGTATTTCTATTTGCACTCTGCAGTATATTTCCATAGCATTCAAATAACACAGCAGATGTTAATGTCTGTAAATCCCCACTTGTGACTATTCCACTGCTTAATGCTCCAGTTTTCTATACCTAAAAATACTACATATTGAAAATTATGTTTATATTTACAGTGAATAGCTTTATTCCTTTCTGAGATAACCAAAATAAAGATATGTGTGTGCATTTACAATGAGTACTTTTAGTCCTTTTTAAATAAAAGGAAAGCTATTATATAAAGTTAGAAATTTATATGATAAAAATTATCAATAATGTTAAAACTAGTATTAGTGAGACCTCATTCTCAAAGGAATTAAGTATATTTATCATCCCATAGACAAAAAAGAATAGACTAATTGTTCTTACGTACAAATTTTCAGAAGTGATATGATTTATAATTTTATACTTTTTAAATTTATATATTCTGAAATCATTAAACGCTAAGTGATTTTCAGAAAGGAAAATGATCAAAGAAAGCATCAAAAACTATTCATACCAAAGTCAAAGCACTCCAGGTCACTTCTATTTCTCACATGTAAGCATGAATTCTAAGGGTTTAACTATTATAGTGCTCCACTAGCATCTAACATAATACTTTATATACAAAAAAAGAAATTACAAATAGCGTGATATAAAATGTTCAAAATTGGTGCCAAATTCATTTCTCATCTGTAATAATTAATACTTCTTAATCAAGAGTATATAACTCCCTGCAGAGTAGAGTATATATAACCCCCTGTAGTGTAACAGGGTTTTGCACAGGGGGTCTAACACTCCAGTAGTTCTATGGGAAGAATCTTGGATGATGCAATCTGCAACTGAATTTCCCTTTTTCCCCACAGTTGTATCACACTGGCAACTCAGTCACACCTGGATCGATTTATACTTGAAACTATTTCTATCCCCCAAAGGGATGCACAGTTAGACTAAAGTAGAATATCTTTGTTTTGCTCCCAAGTGCATTATTTTATGTTATCTACTATGGAATTTAATTTTTTTCTTTTTCTTTTTTTTTTTTTTTTTTTTTTTTTGGGGGGGGGAGGGGGGGCATGCACTGGGGAGCGGTGTGTCTTGAAAAAAAAAATAAATTTAATTTCATTCCACACTTGGAATTGCCTAGCAATTCAATCAATCTTTTCTGTTGATGATGTCACCTCACTTTGAATCTGTAGTCATTTTCAACAGAATACTATACTTTCTGTTCCAAAGTTATTACTGAAAACATTAAACAACTTTGGTTCCAAGACTGATGCTCAGGAACTTATTTATTTATTAATAAATTATCTTCCAATACATTCTGCTTCCTTGTTTTAACATGATTTACTCTGAGTCAGGTTTATCACTTCATTTTAGGCTTATTTTCTGGAAGGTGTACAGAAATATAAAATAATTCAATTCAACACCCTGGCTTGAAAAGCACTTGCTTGTGTATGTAGCCTACAGTTGATTTACTAATTGACAATAAAATGGATAAAACCACCTTACTGTGCTAAAAGTTACTGCCAATATATGACATTGTTAAATTAAAAATTAATTGCCTGAAGAAACATACAGAAATGCATACATGCGTACTTTAGATTTTTTATTTAGTGTTGCTTAATAATTTATGGCTTGAGTAAAAACATGCCTCTTTCAGCATAAAAATGCTAATTGCATTAAAGAAGAAACAATCCCTGAAGCACAGAAGCGAGCACTACAACTTGTTAGTCAAAACTTAATAGCACTGTAAGTAATTTTTATTAACTTACTTTACAGTTGTAATGGCCACACAATTACAAATAATAATGAACTATTCTCTGAGACTTAAGATAAATGATCAAATTAATTCTTAGTTTAGTAAAATATTGTGTTACCTCCATCTGACTGAAGCCCCGAATGAGAAATATCACAATTTTCCAGTACATTTTTCAGCACTTCTACAACTTCTGCTTTGCAAACCACCCACTGTTGTGCTTTCAGTACAGATTCCAGCTAGTGGTGACCATTACAGCACAAAACTACTGAAACTGTTTTTGGTTTTTTTTCCTCTAGAGCTGAAGAAATGTCATTTATTTTTTAAATAAAGCACCTTGACAAAAGCTTGCAGAAAAGTTATGTAAATCACACTGCCTTTCTGGCTAAAGTATTTCAATCAAAAATGTCACCTTTGTCTCTCAGTAACAATTAAGTAATCTCCCACATTAAAACCAAAACCAGTAAAAAACCTGCTATCTTGCAGTAGAAAAATCTTATTTTCCTCTGCACCTAAACATACACAATCATGTCTCATTCTAACTCTTGATTATTGTCACCATGGTGAAAAATGTAGCGTGTATGCAGTGTGTACAATGTAAGTGAACAGAGTTTGCGTCATGTCTATGGAGTCACATTATGTTTGGGAGTCTGATCCTTTGGAAGGACTACGTGAAAGGCTCCTATCAAAACTGCGCTTTACTGAGAGCATCTCAAGGTAAAAGAATGTCTTCCACTACAAAAATAGAGAATCATGTTGTTGGGGTGCCACTGGGACAGGACAAACATGCGGTTGAGAGAGGAAAATAGATAAAAGATGGTAAAATACCTCAAGAGCAATTACACATAAAATACAACTGGCTCAAAATGCCCTTCAAGGAACACAATTGCTGGAGGCTGAAGTGTCTTCTGGGGGAAATATTACTAAAGGTTTTTCCTTTTTTATTCTCCTTCCTACATATTTGTTGCTGTGGGGGATGAGATACCAAGAGAGGACAGCAGTCTGACCCAGGACATACATTTTTATGGTAAAAAGGTTCCAAACAACAGCTCAGCAGAGGTTTAGAGAACAAAGCTGTAGCTTGGGGGATATCTATCATCATCTTGTGGCTTCTCATCACTGGGTTCTCTGCAGTTCCACTGTAAAGCAATGGCACAGCTCCCTGCAGAGAGCTCCCAGTTCCATGGATTATTCCCAGGTTAAAACCTGCCCAGCGTGTCCCTGGGTGATTTTGGCTGGGATACCTGCATTGCAGCTGGCCGCTTTCACCATTAGGGAAGACTGCAGTTGCCTAACCAGGAGATTATAATTACCATAGTTATACCATACACAGCTACATGGATAACCAGGCAGCTTTTCCATAGCAACATCTTTCAGCTTTCAAACAGAAAAAGCATGGCTTTGGAAGGAGTGCATCTGACCTTTCTCAAGAGAAGTTGGTCTTTACAGGTAGATTTTAATTTTTAAAAGGGTAAAATTTTTCAAAACTTTTCATAAAATGCCACAATTACAAAGTTAAATTTTGCCAAAGGATATAAACATTTCAAAACTTTGTTTTGATTACTCGGCTGGTATAGAGATTTTATTTCCCTTCAGAACACAGTGCAGTACAGAGTGTTGACCAAATGAACTCTCTCCTTGTTTGTGTCTCACCTAATTAAACATTATAATTATAAACAGCTTCAGGCTGTCATAATTAGACTCCTGTTGATTTTACTATTGTTGTATCACACACAGCTCTCTGCTCACTGTCCGGTCATGCAGAGGCTCCACACAGTCCGTCTTCTAAAACTCCTATCAGCTAGGTTGCAGTGGAAGTCTTCAACACCAGTGGGAAACTGTGCAAATTTAAAACTAATTTCTAATCAGCCTTATTTTTAAAGAAGGACTAAACTTAGCACTCATCCTCTTTTCCCTGAGAACAGAACCAAGACATTCATCTTCAAATGTTTGTGGCATTTCAATTAAAAGCAGCTCTAAGCAATCGCTTCCTGATCAAATGTCATCCTTGTTATGGAATTAGTGAAATATTTATCAAGATGAATTTTAAATTATTTGCATGCATGTCCTCTCTAATTACATTTGCATATGCACTGCTCTAATTATCCCAGTGGCTTTAATATGAATCAGAAATTGATACTGTGCACATTCTCAGGTTTAACTTTTAAAAAGTGCCATGCTGGTTATGAAAGGCACGGTAGTGTTGATTTACACAGCTCATTGCAGGCAGGGCCAGTGGGGATGTGTTTTCCCTGCGGTGACATGGTGACTAATGCAGAGAGGAGTCCATTAAAATTGTTCATGAACTACCAAAAGGTAAAGACCAAGCTAGGACAGGTGACTGGCCATTTTCAAACAGCTAGGATTTGAATTTATTTGTAAAATAGTTGAGATTGTATTATTCTTCCCTCACACACTTTTTGAAGGGCAATCCACTGCATTTTCCTTCACCTTTGTATCCATTTGAAACCTGTTACCATTGACTTTTCTGGGTTCTGCTAGGAGTTTGGAGTTTATACATTAAATTACTCCCTTTCCTTTCTCTTACTATATCACTGTCTGTATAACATTTATATAACCACAGCACCAACACTTGTACACGCACTATGTGTTTTATAGAAAATGATTTTTCAGAAGTTTATTTTTTACTGTGGAGTTTTGAATTTTATTAGTCCTATTTTTCATATACTTTTGCCTGCAAAATAGGTTCCTGCAGCACTATGATTCTTGCGGTATACATTTTGCAGAAGAAAAAAAAAAAAAGAAGAAATGCATAGGTAATAAAACTTTAGAACCTTTTAAAAGTTACCTAATGTAGTTTTACTTTCCATAAGAATGTTATTGCAGTTTTAATGTCTGCAGTCATGTATCCAACCTGGGATAACAAAAAGTAGGAGCTATTTCCTACAAATAGCTAATCCTAGTCACATATTAGCCACTTCTTCACCACTGGCATAAATCCAAACGGTTTTGTTCTTCTTTTAGTCAATACTTATTGAATAAAAGAACAACTTTACCTTATCCCCTTTCTGTCATATCTACAGTTATTTGTGATGGAAGTTATGAATGGAAGTTGGCACCCCACCTCCTCCTAAAGACTCAGCTCACTGTGGCACTGTCATTAGTGCTTGACTCTACATCCTCTGCCCCAAAGTTCATACCAAAATACAATAGGAAATGGAGGTAAAAGAAGGAAGAAACTAAGTCCTCAAACTTTGTTTCACTTTAAAAGCAACACTGATGGATCAGCACACAGGTGAGGTTTGAAAATTCTGTATCATCCGGCTTTACGCAGTACAGATACTCCCACTTGCTGAACAACCAAGCAGATACAAAGAGCTATAATTCACATGAAAGAACCAAACAATTTCAGAATGACTGAGCCTATATTGGATGCGGTAACATGACCAGGAACTAATGCAGATTTCATGGGTTTGTGCCGTACTGTCAAGATTCTGACCTCAGAGATAGACACATATGATTGGGAAGAATGAGTTATGAGAAGCTGATAAAAGTACACATTGCCTGAAGTCAATGTTCAATGATGCAATTGTACTACTGTAATAAATGGAAAAAGTGGATTAAAGTTATAAACTAGAGACTGTATAGGCTGAATGTGAAAGATATACGACCAAAAATTCAATTATAAATACGACAGTGACAACAGGATGAGAAATGACTTTTCTAATTTGGGGAAACCTCTTGTACTTCTGATCTCAATAAAAGAACTGAATCTTTTATAACCATATGACTCAGAATTAAAATACATACATAAATATAAACATGCGCCCATACAAGTCACCCCTTGCCACAGCTTCTCTTGAAAGAAACTCATGCTATCTCACCTCTCATGAGTTCAGATAATTTATGCAATCATTTCACATAGTGGAATTCCCAAAGCAGAGCTACCAATATGTGCAGGGAGTAATCCTTCTTACAGCACTCTAAAGCACTTCGCAAGTCTCACCAGTACAAATTGTCAGATTTGGCTGGTTTCCCTTTCTGGGTACCTTTATGAAAGCGCAGAAAGCTGCGCCATGAAGTGAACACCATTGCCTAAAAAATCCAAAGTGGTCATAATGGCTATATGTGCCTGGGGTACATTTTTGCTTATGTTAATATTTTATGTTTACTGACTCCATTTGTGAATTCCACCAAGGAGTACGTTCTCAGTATTGCTTCGATTTGGTAGAACGAGAAAGAACCATTCTACGGGGAGTATTCTCTGGTTTACAAGGAACGGGAGGAATGGCGTGCTGTACTTACTGCTTAACACTCCAGATGCTTCCGCTGCGAGTGGATAGGAATAAGACCTCACTGTCACTCAGCAGGGAATCCCAGAAGCACCAGAGTTCCCCAGCAGCTGGCAGTTTCAGAGCAAATGGATCAGATCACAGTGTAATTGAACAGCAAGGCAGCAAAAAGCCAAAATGATTTAGATGAGACTATTAATTTCAGGATCACAAATCTTACTTGTAAATATTGAACTGAAAGTGTAGTAAAGTAGAATTTCCAAACTTTGATTAAGAAAAGTAGTTATGCAAATTCAGTTAAAAAAAAATCAGCCAAGGGTGTTTCAATGCAAAAATGTCATGCGGTGCCTGAATTACAGGTGACAGGGAGCTGGGCTGAAAGCATTTCAAAATAAACTGAAGAAAATGGCTCTTCACAGAGCCCATGGGCAAGCTGTGGAACTCCTCCTTCTGGAGGGCTAGAGATGGCAAGAGTGGAGACTGACATGTTCATGGGTGAAAAAGATTGCAAAGCATTACCAACTTAAAGAGATCACCTTTGGCTCAGGAAATCTCTCAGCAGTATATTGTTTACTGAAAGATTATTACAGTGAAGCATCACTACAGATATGTTCTGTTCCTGTACCTTCCCCTAGGTATACACTTCAAGCCAAACAGTACTTTGATCTGAGCCTGTAAAGATTTTATGTTCTTATGAAAAATAATACAATCAGATTATAGATTTTATAGGTGAAAAATTTCAGCCAGCAAACTCTAAATTCTAACTTAAAATATTTTCTAGACACAGTAGTATTCCAAGGGGACATGCGACAACAGAAGCAGAAAATCTCTTTCTAAAATTGAGGTAAAAATTGAAATCATAATAAAAGTAGTCTCAGAGATTATTTGCGTATCAGCTTGGGATCAGTAAAGTCATAGTACTCCTGAAAATTGCATCTACACTATACGTTGATTGCCCAGTATGAACTTGAAATAATTCAAAATAATGAAACAGAGTGAAATTCTGTTGAATAATGTTTGTACATTACTTCCAAATATAAGATTGATTAGTGGTGTGTTCTAGGCGTTATTTGGGGACATAACTGTATATTAAGTATGTACATTCACAACAGTGAAAGAACATTTCCACGTACAAGCACGTAACTTAAATTGCTTTCTTCAGGTTTTTGTTTGGTGTTTGCTATTCAACTATATCAAACTAATACATCAAAATGCTGATGGTGGTGGTTTATCAACAAATACAAAAAAATATATGTAAAGAAGTAAATTTACACCATCTATTGTAATGAATATTTCTAGAGTTTTTATCACATGCTTCTCGGTGATTACGTTGGTGAGGCACTGATAGGTTTCTAGCACATTGCACAAAACGTAGCATTTTCTTGCTTCCATAGCTATGCAATTGTACTACATTAATGAAATACTGTGCAGCAAGATCCAGTCTCTCTAAAGAATAAAGATTGTAGTGATTTCCATACTGTATATTTAAAATCACTTTACCCATATAACGCAGAAGGCTTAGAAAAACTTGTGCTTTGTATTCTTATAAAAACTTGTGTCTTGTAGTCTGTTACATTTTTCACACACAAAAAAAATAGTATGGTTAATGCTTTAGTAGAAGCCAAGGAAGAATTCTGGCTGAGGCTGATTTTTTCCATTGTTTACATTGCTTATGGGTTTTACTGTTATAAGGAATTTCTTGTCCTTTCTTCTGAAACTATTTGTTTGCTTTCCTGAAAACGTGCAAATAGTTATGTGCTTCAACAGGACAAATTGAAATATTATTATGTAACACAGTAAAATAAAATGTAAACAGATGCATTTTAATATTATACAATGCAGTATTCTATGGCTCATTAAACTATATTCATTACTAAGCTGGATCCATAGAAACAATTTTGTAGCTTTAACAATGTACCAGATGTCAGATGCTTTTATTCTTTAGCCACTAGGAATTTACAGTCAAGCTTGCCTCAATAAACACATGAATCTGGTCACATCTATCAAATTTGCTAGTGTATGTTAGAATTAAATTCTGAGTTAGTAGTCAAGCCCCATGTCATTTTATACAGAAGTTCTACTAGATAAAGGACAAAAGTGGAAAATATTGAGGAAAAAAAAATCCATTCTGGTCCAATCAAAACAGGATTTTTCTAATCCTTCTCTGTACCTACAGCAAGTCTTGCCACCTTGAATGAAAAAAAAAATTTGTCTGGAAAACATCCAACTGAAATATTCTGCCAGTTTTTAAATGGCAATAAAACTCCAGACAGACATTTATCTTTGAGGTATAGCCACCAGAGTGGACTTTTGCAACCCAAGCTAAGTAACAGTAACAGCACCCGCTGCAGACAGTAAGGTTGGTAGTTCCTTGGCTTCATCATAGCTGCTGAGAGATATCTGTCTTAATGCAGTGGAGCAGGTTCCTTCCCAAGCTGACAGACCTTCAAACTCTACTGGAAGCTCTGTCTCCAGGACAAAGGCACTGCTGCATATGTCCAAAGAGAGGTGGGGAACACGGTCTGCTCCCTCCCTGGTCTCAGTCACACCATCTTGCTTCCGAGAGGAGCAAGAAGCAATGCCGCCTCCCCCATAGTGAAGGAGCAGCAACCTCCACCAGCCCGTCTCTCTGTTTTTTTAAAAAGAACTGGGAACCCTGAAAAGACTCCATCCAGAGATCTCTGGCTTGGGAGTAAAGATTGGTTTGTGTTCGCTGTTGCTCACATCCAAGTTCCTGCTGTAGCACTAAATGGCCACATGTTGCTGCTGAACCTCACAGTCACTTCAGCGGTCTCCGTGCTGGATTCAAAGACCCGTTTAAGCTATCTGTACAAACAATTGACCACAGAGAGTCCTATTCCGTTGTTTATGGCAACTCTAATGATTTTAGGCTTTTTCCAGTCTCCACTGAACAGAGCTGTGAAGTGCTCCCATGTTATCAATCTTAATAAAAATATTGGAGCTGATAACCTAGAACCTAAACAATTTAGTTTAGATGCCAGATCTAATATTAGTCCCATTTTTCACTTACAAAATTTGGGCCTTCCAGCTAATAAATCATTTTTAATCCAGCATCCTGCAATCCCCTGGCTTTGCACACCGGCAAGGGTAACAGCAGCGTGCAATGATGTTACCTTGAATCCAAGTAAGCCTGTTTCACTTCTACTTGAATTTTCTGCTTTCAAAGGTAAAATATTATGGAGCTTTATGGGATGTTTTATCAGTACAATATGGTTTCAGGACTATCCCACCATTTATGTTGTCTTTTAACTGGGTTCAAAGGGATAGATGTATGCCAAGGAACTAGCATCAAAACACAGCTGCAAAACATCCCAGGCTACCCAAAGCATCTTGAAATAATATTCTAAAAGTCAAAGCAAAAACCTTAGTTGCACATGTGTAAATTTAGCGTAAATCCAAACGTGCACACCTATTACTCTGCTTATATTCTCAGTTCAGAGTGAGCTTGCTTTAGCTTAAATCATTGTTAAAGGAAGAAAATCAGGGGGCTCGTTTGTTTGTTTTTAGGTATATACAGACAACTTCAACATCTTTTTAATTAAGCTAATCCCAAAGAGTCATAACTTCCCCTCTTGATCATCATGGCAAGGCATCATCCTTAGCTTCCAGCAGCCACAGTACTTGGCAGCTTTGTCAGCACTGACCACTGGAAAATATTATCTCCACCTGTACATCTGCCAGAGCAGTTCCCAGAGCAGTCAGTACAGCTCAGTGAAGGCAGCTTCGGGAATTCCCTCAAGCCAGATGTAAGGACCACTGCAATAGCAAGGATGGAGTTCCCTTCTTAGCCAGTTACCTTGAAATCAACTTTAACTCAAGTCAGACTAAAATAAGTTTGTTTACAGATACGCAAACCAGACATGAGAAAGGTGACTAAAACAAAACCTTGCACAACTTCTCCCAAAATTGAGTCCGTTAAATCTCTCTTTTTCTTCCTATATCTAACCATGAGGCTCTTAGACACTGCTGGCAGCTGTGCAACTGCCTGCCCTCACACTGCGTTTACAGTAGAGGCTCTGGATCTGGGAACCTTTGCTTCCTGTGGGCCTTTAAACCAGATCAAAAGAACTGACCCTTTCCAGAGAGGTACAACCTCTTTCACATTAATTGTTGATCTTTAATCTGGTGACATGCTTTAAACCCTCTGTTGTATAAATTAATAGCTGCTGCCTCCAACTTCAAGGTGTCTTTCAGATATAGTTTATTGAAATGGTCATCTGCCTATTTGGACCTAGACTGTTCCAGTGCTTAGATAGTTCATAGCAAATCATTCATCAAGGCATAAAATAAATGTCGTGTTCCTTACCATAAGAAAGAGAGACAGACATCAGTGTTCAATACCTCATTCACTGAACCTTGTGTTTCATATAAAATACAAAATTTTTATTACATGAAAAACAAAAAATATCAGCTGCCAGATATTCTACACCAGCTTCTGTGTGGGAATAAAATGGACACAGCTCGATGTTGAAGGGTAGCAACACACCATTCACATCCAGGAAAACACACCGTCTTAGACCATTACCATCACACATCTCTCCTGTTCCAAACTTATATAAAGGAAACAATAACAACAAAAAAGTCACAATGAACACCTTGTTGAATGTTTTTCTTATAATCTTCTGATGCCTCTTTTCCCATGCCAGATTCTGAAGCGGGGTGGGGGTGCACGCAGGAAATACCCCTGAAATGGTCCCTTCTTAAATGCTGCTGCTAGGCTCAGCACTCAACACTTGGACTCAGGCCAAATTTTATTTAAAAAATTCTACTTAATCAGAGATTTCTCTGCTAGGTAGCTATGTAGAGATCAGAGGAAAAGAGTCCTCCCAAAGCATCACAGTATTGGGAAAAGGCAGTTTCTCTTGAAGCCACTTCATCCTAATGCCAGGAAAAAAAAAAAAAAATCTACTCTGATCTTGCTGCAACTGCATCTTCACGAAGAGAAAAACTGAAATACTTTCACAGTTTCAGTGCTGTACTTACTCATATTTTTATAAAGCATATCTACTTGGTTTAAAAGAAATCATAATGAAAACTCTTTTCCAATCCCCTGATATTTTCATTGTGTTATCTCTTAGCAGACTATTGAATCAAACAAGTATATAGGTGAATTCAGGCGTATTAACATTAACAGATGTGTTGCTCTCTTTTTAGAAACTCTTCAATGCTCTTTATTGATCCAACAGTTGATGATTACAGCGGTAAATTGCTGTCAAACAATTGTTTGTTCATATTATTGATTACAGAAATGAAATACTCCACATGGTAAGGATATTTGCCAGCTGAGCATTCAGAATACTAAACTTTCCAGGTGAGTTTCTTTTATACATTATCCAAAATTAGAGTACCTGATTTATTGGTTCATATTACTATTTTTCACCTCTATTTTCTTCTTCATTCTTAGTCTGACCAGCCTGCCTGTTTCTATAGTTACTGATCTGATTTTCTTCTTTACAAAAAAACAAAAGAAAGAAAATCTACGGTTTTTTGGAGGGAAGAGGGGCTACCTTTTCTCAGAGACAGACGGCAGCAGCTTCTCGTAGGACAGCAGTGGGCAGGCTGTTGCTCGTGGGCAGCACACAGCTCCCACCCCAGGGCTACAGGACACAGCCAGTAACAGGGCTGTGTCTGCATGGAAACCAGCCAGTTATCCAAAAGTTTAGTTGGAAACACTGCTTAGTGCCACATCTCTTGGCCCAGGGCCTCAACGCAATCCTTTAGAACTTGTGTATGTAGTTACCGCCCATGCACTGATGTGACCTCGAGGTAATTTCACTTTCAGTGAGACTTCTCAGAGGCATAAACATTTCTAGTATGAAGTACTGAATCTTCAGATATGATGTGAAACAGTTTTCCCATAGTTACCCACATGCAAAAAATATGAATAACATACTAGTTCCTTGAATCCCACTATAAAGACTCCATATATTTGTGCCTGAGATCGTTCTTCTCTAGGTATATCCCTGCTTAGTCATCTCAGGTTCCAGAGTGGTGAACGCCTTTCCAGGGTATTGAGGAAAGCAAGCAGCAGCCCCTCAAATGGTTTTTCAGTGTTTGGAGTACTCCAGTGTAGTACTCACTTCAGTCTTTTTTTAAAATAACAGTTTTGACTAATGCTCCGACCTAGTTTGCAACAACACGTTAAATAAAGAGCATTGATTTAAGCAATTAGTCTTATTTTACTGTTCTTTAAGTGGTTTTGCCTTGTTCAATATACTGTTTTATTATTAAACACTGTTGCCTTAATGTTCACTTCTGCAGTTCTACATGACTCCAACAATATTACATCAGCATAGAAAATGCTCTAACTGAAGGTGTAAAGTGATGCAAACCTGCAACAGTAGTGGTGTTTGGCACTGAAGACGCTTGCATCAAAGCACTTTAGTGGAAAACTTACTCTATATTGCAACTCAGAGAAAATGCATTGACAATAGCATGTGATGAGTATTCCCATATCAAAACTTGATCAAGTAGAAAATAATCAAAATAGTTTTTAAAAAAATTATAATCAGATGCTTTCACGTACAGTGTTGCACAATAGAAATTAGGAGAATACCCCAGTTGACACCACTGCTGTCACAAACTCTGTGCTGTTGTATGGAGAAGAAACAAAGGAACAAGATTCCCACACACTACTTCGGACGCTACCCTTTTTGCTTGAAGTTTATCTTTTAAGCATTACCTACTGGAAGGGACACTAATGCTGTTCAGCGTGCCCCGAACAGCCCTCCCATATCGGTACAGAGGAGTCCAACATCTATGATTATCTGGCAGAAGACAGCAAGAGTACAATAATGCATCAGAGCTGAAGATGACTTCTGAACAGCAGACTAGACTGATGTATCCAGAGAAAGAAGGAGAAAAAAAAAAAACAAAACACACACACACACACCACGCACACCCACCCAAAAAAAGACAAAACCACAAAATCCCCTCACAACACCCACTCCCCCAAGACACGTGGGTTTATCTCGCAGGCAGGTAAAGCAAAATTTACCTTGCTGTCTCCCACACTAGTCAGAGCACAGGGACACATAGCTACACAGTGTAGTTCTGAAGCCTGAATTAATTCACAGTGTAACTACTGATAGGAACAGTTTGAATATTTGTTGTGCAAATCATCCCCTTTCATTTGCAGTGAGACTGTAGTCTTTAAACTGGCTGAGGGAACTGGGGTTGTTTAGCCCGGAGAAGAGGAGGCTGAGGGGAGACTTTCTCACTCTCTACAACTACCTGAAAGGAGGTTGTAGCCAGGTGGGTGTCCATGTCTTCTCCCAAGTAACAAGCCATAGGACAAGAGGAAATTGCCTCAAGTTGCTCCAGGGGAGGTTTAGATTGGATGTTAGGAAACATTTCTCCACCAAAAGGGTTGTCAAGCATTGGAACAGGCTGCCCATGGAAGTGGTTGAGTCACTAGCCCTGTAGGTATCTAAAAGATGTGTAGATGTGGTGCTTAGGGACATGATTCACAGGTGGACTTGACAGAGTTAGGTATACAGTTCGGCTTGATCATCTTAAGGGTCTTTTCCAAGCAAAACAATTCTTCTCAAATACAGACGAGCACAACAGTACTTCCAGTCTGCATCAGAGCGAAGGCCAACAATCTGCCTCAAAATCATCTTCAGGGCTTCATTAGTGCAGCTATTTAACTATACTCTAAAATGATATAAAGTGCTCATGAAATCAGTTCCCAGGTCTCAGTAAAGAGGCAGACAGAAACAGTTGCCTAAGCAACTTTCCTAAGGTCTGTAACTGGACTGGAGCTCTGCCACGCTCCCTGGGCAAGTTCTTGGCAAGGACTCTGAGCAGAGGGGCTCATCCCTAAGAGATTAACTTATCTTCTATACAAGTGTTTCAGCTGTGGGTGATTAAGGTGATGAGTTCCAAATGCTTAGCATTCTGCATGCTCATGGGCCTTTGGGTTTCCCAAGGAAAAACACCTGTGATTTCACCAAACAGATTCTACCACCACTGCATTTCACTAAGGTACTAAATACTATGCTTAAAACCCTAAGAACCATTACTCCTACCACTAAATGAATGTTTCCAATTTCTATTTGGAAAACTCTGAATATAAAAACCTTGATTTCACTAGATTGTTAGGCCTATGTATGCTTTTCATTCAAGATCTTTTTTGTATTCTAGCAGAAATTCCATAGAAAGAAATATTACACCTAAGCAGCCTTCAAAGAAAGGAACGTACATTCAGAAGCGTTAGCTGGTTGAAATAACGTAGAACTCCCAAGCATAAATTTATGATAAACCAAAATTGTTTCAGTTGAACATTGCTCTTGAAACTGTACTTGCTGTTAATAGATTAACATGTAGTTTCTGTGACCCTGAGTGAAATTTATTTGTCATAATTCACAAATGATGAAAGCCTTGTAAACCACTAGAGAGGAGAAAACTAATTTGTATCCTATTGTGACTTAGTCATTTAATATTCCATACATTACTGGCAGAGATGCTTCAAACAGTTTGTAAATAATGCTGAAATGTCAGCATCATAACATACCCCGGGGGAACTGTATTACTTCACTGATCAGTGATCAATAATATTAAAGATGTCAAGAAGACTTAAAATAAAAGCTGACATAAACCTCATATTTCCAAACACTTATGGCCCAGTTCTAACCTTTGTTACTCAGCCCAGCAGTCTATCACACCACTCCAAAAGTATCCACACACAGAGTTTAATTTTCAGTGAAGAGTTTACCATTATAGTCCAAATGCTTGATTTGTATGCAGAATCCTAATCTAAATTTCTTAGAGTTACAGTTTCGGGTGGCACCCAACAGGCAGCTATCACACAGTTCATGTTTGTGCTTCCCCCATTAGCTTTTATGATGAATCCCTTTCTTTTATTTAGCTACTGAAAAAGTGATCCTGAATTAAAGTTCTGGTGCCTCGATAAGGCCAGCAACACACCCAACAGTAGTTTGGGAATATGCTCTCTCCAATCCAAAGGAGAATCCACATTCAGTCAAGGCTCAAGGATGACACACACATAGAAGGGACACAAAGAAAAAAGCAATGAAGGTTTTAATTCTAGTTGGATGAAGGAAAAAAGTGTGTATGAGAATTTTCCACTAATTATTGAATTTGAGTAATTCTGATTCATGGAGTTTAGAGCAATTAGGAGTACTCAGTCCTGGGTAGTTCGACTACTCCATTTCTCTAACTCCATGACAAAGACTTGTAATATTTCTTAGGACACTCAGTAGCATTCTGTAATTCAATGGGGTGTGAATGGGGCACCAATTCCATGTGGACCCTTTGACCATAAAAAAATGCAATAGACATTTGATTCTTTTTGAAGGAATTAAAAAAAGCCCAACATGATACGCAGTGTGCAGGAAAGGGGTATGTTTTCATATCCAGTCTACCTGAGTATACAATATAGCATGCACCCCACTAGACACCCTGACTTCATCCACTGGAACCTTATATCTACTCAAATCAAACACCTAACTTCACGACTGCTAGGTGTGTTTCACTCTGCTTTTGAACTGCAGCATTCAATGCACTAGTTTAATATTCCGGGGAAAACAAAAGCAATACAAAATCATACCTAAAATGTAAATGTCACATTTGAGAACTTAAAGCTACTAACATTTCAGATTCCATATCATCAAAGCAACCTCAGCAAGCTTCCTGAATAACCATGTTTGCTTGGCTATGAAGTCACAGAGACAGGAGGAGGCTGCTTATTTTTGAGACACACTACTACTTGCTGGGCAGTCGTCCTTTTCAGTGGGTGCCAGGAATGCCTGCAGGGAAGATGGAATTCCTCACACTGTCATTAGCCAGTGGTGCAATGCTGAACACAGCTCCAAGAGTCTGCCTCACCTTGCACTATCCACAGCCCAGAGCTGGTTAGCAACCACTCTTCATAGAAATTCAACCTTATTAATTCTCAAGTCACTCTTGGATTACCTGAGCTAAATTTTC
Organism: Aramus guarauna; assembly: GCA_013400195.1. Classification (NCBI taxonomy): domain Eukaryota; kingdom Metazoa; phylum Chordata; class Aves; order Gruiformes; family Aramidae; genus Aramus; species Aramus guarauna. The sequence continues at coordinate 824,022 of VXBL01005306.1, forward strand.
TCCAAAACCTCACAAAACACTGGGATAAATGCAGAATGCAAAACACAGCCTCTTGTTTGAAAACATTAACTAACACTATTCCTCAACACGTAGAAGAAGTTTCAAAGGATGGTAGAAGAAATTAGAATAGCTGAATATTAGCCATAAACCTTATCCTAGTGACTATTGTATAAATGTTCTCTCTAGACCTTCAGAGATGCTTCTCCTTCTACATTACCCATTTATCTGACTACTCCTAATTCATTTTAATACCATGACATTTACTGAAATAATACTATGCTACATTATTTCTAAGGCAAGCTGTTTACTTATTAGTGCGTGCACATATTCCCTAAAGGAAAAAAATACTCAAACCATACAACCATATTACATAAGCTTTCTGAAACAAATCAGATGAATGCATGCATTGCAGATAAAGCATCTGTTCAAGAAAAAAAAGCAGGTGAAAAATAAGTGTTACATACACTTTGTTCTCATCTGAGGGGATTAGAAATGGATTGCTGAACATCCACGAAACACATGAATGGTGAACGGCTGAAAGAAGAGGAGCTGAGAACAGTGCCAGCTTAAGCTCTCCTTTGTTCTTTCCCATTTACCCAGACCACCCGGTACACATAAAAAACCAGTCATGAACGTTTGATTAGTTCTTATTTACACAAAATTATTCATTATATTTCTTTGAAGGTTGCTTGTTTATTTAGTATTTTTACAATAGAAAAGCTAACAAAAACTTTGCATTAGCTCAACCTCATGCTAAACAAGACTATAACTAATATTATAATTTGCAGAGTTGAAAACTGATGAGGTTTTCTCATGGTAACATTTCATTTTATATCTCAGCTCTCTCAGAGTGGGAAAAAATATTTCTTGTTCTCTCCAGTATAGGCTACAGGTATATATCTGCATTTTTAGAAATGTTTTAATTGATCTAGGTTTAATAAAACAATACTTGCCTTGTTTAATTTTGCTTCATAACTGTTTCCCAGTTAAAACACTGCAGACTGTTTCATTCATTTGTCCAAAAGTACTTTGAAATCCTTTCTATATTTCTGTGTTGGAACCACTAATCTCAGATGAAAGGTCATAGAACACTAATTGACATAAAAATGCAGGTAACATTGCCTTTGTCAAAGGCAGAATTAGGACTTCACTAATGAGATTAAGTAAAGGAATAATGTGTCAGAAAGGTATGAAGAAACAAGGATAATTACCATTTGAGGAAAAAATCCAAGTGCAGTATGAAGAATCAAAGAAAAATGTAGAGTCAAACTGAGTAGGCAATCACCAGAATGACTAGAAACAGTTCAGGATTTTTTTTTTTTTTAAGGGATATAAAAAAAAAATATTCCCACATTTTACATAAGGAATTAAGGCCATATAGGGATACTGTGCATACTGATACTAGGTTTTGGACTTCTAAAAAAGAAATGGAAGCAAAATCTAACCCTAGAGACACTACTTTATACCAACAGTTTCACTGATGTCATTCTAGTAATTGCAACCAGAATTCTTCCTTTGTGTCTGTAAAGCAACTTCAAGATAAAAGATTAGCACAGTAGGTTAAAAACCTTTTCATTCCAAGACTTTGTTTTAATTTCTAGCACTGCTGATTAGGTCAAGAATTGCACCGCTGGTGAGTAAGTTTGAAAGTTTCAAAGCCCCAGGCAGGCAAAGAGAACCTTTTTCTCTCCTGCTAAAATCACTGAATTAGAAAAATATAATAGCTGGGTGTATAAATAGTTGGGTGCTATTAGTCTCCATCAGCAGCTGCTAGGCAATAAGCATGCAGGGATCTGCATGGATTTTTGGACTTCTGCAGTATTGCAGCATCTTTCTACCACCTGCAGGGGATATAAACCCTGAAGAATAGATCCTAGACAGGTGGAATTACACATTGCATTAGTTGGCAGTGAAAAGCTGGTTCAGAAAGTGTTATTCTGTCAGAGATTTGAGATTTGTAACACTAAATAATGTACAGCAGATGTAATTAGGGTATGGGCAGTCTCGAATTGGTGTAATTTCCTGCTACTTTATGTGTCAGCCCATCTGGGTGAACCTCAGGCACCTATTTAAGTAAGTGTCTGGACATTTAAATCTCCAATTCAGTTAATCATAAGGATGGTGATTCATTTTACCACTGATAAAAAAGTTCTCAGTGAGAGTAAGCCTTTTTCCTCTACATGATGTGAGCTCTTCAGAAGTTCAAGTATTTCATTTTAATACTAATACCTTTATCATTATGAGGTGAAAGTTTCTGTCCCCTCTTTCTAAACATTAAAAACTATCTTCTGAATAGGGCTTTGCCAGAGAAGAATATAAAATAATCCACTGCATACATCTCACAGCTCCCCTGGTGCAGATACAGAGAAGCAAGTAGTGCTGTTATATCCATCACCACTGGAAAAACTGTGATATCGAAGAGCATATGTGTATGTGAAATGAGAAAAGCATTGATGTTGGTTAAATCTGTATAACAAAAGATCTTTAAGTGATGCTGGTTTAAGCTAATTACCAGGCCTGTGGAATAGAGTTGATAGAAGAGAAGAAATTATGTTTCTCTGGGACAACACAATAGCCTTCTACTCTAGCAGTCACAATGGCACACTGCTGGCCCCGACAAGGTTAGGATCTGTTCACAACAGCACTGAACAGAAAAACTGAACATTCATCTGAAAGATACTGGAATTTCAAACCATATTTCAGAACAAACCCAGGATGTCTTCCCTCTGTCTGCAGAGATCCATCCAGCTGGGTCACTCTGCTCACCTAAACACAAAGTCATTTATCTGCCTTTCACCCTCAGGTCAACCAAGTGCCCTAGGCACCACGCCACTACCGCATGGATGTTAGCATCACTAAATTTTATTGTAAAAGTTTTATTCAATGCCTGAGCAAACAGAAGTTCTGCCATAACCATGTTTACATTGAATAAATCTGATATCTAGAGGTCTTATTTCTGAAAGATATGTCCTCATTATTCTTTTATACAATGTTCTTGTGCTGTAACCCTGGTAAAAGTCTAGGACCTGTTGTATGACTTTATATCTGGACTCAATTTCTTCAGTTTTTCTTTTTAAACTTAGGTGAATACCACTATTAACTAAAAATCTTTATTGCTTCTCCTAAAGTAGCCACACACTTGTTTTTAGTAAATAACTTTTTTTATCCATTGTAGTACAACAACGTAGGTTGTTGTTTGGCTTATTATATGTGCAATTTCAGGGGAAAACGAGCAAATCCTAGTCCTAAAACTAGATAGACTCTTCATCACTGCAGATGTCACTTTCAAACGACACAGAGTGAAAATACAACCAAGTATTTGCCCTGTACCTTAAAAAGGTGGATAGAAAGGTGAGATATCAGTGATTAGCTAATACAAACATTACATAAATATATCATACTTTTAATATTTTTCTTAGCTTGCCACAATACAGACAAGGATGTTTAATGTGCCACCAGGATTAGTTTTATTCACTGTTGCATTTTTTCCCCACAAAATTGCTACAACAGCAGTGATATATACTGAAAATAACCTCAAATATCTACTCAATATTTGTTATGAAATATAATAGTATCACTCTTTTTCTTTATCCACCTGATGACTACACAGATATCCAAAGTACATGTCTGATTTTAGCTGCCATCAAAAAAAAATTTCAAAGTCTTCTTTATAATTCAGCATATTGAATATACAGTCTTAGTAAGTCTTTTATGAGTAAATGACTAATATGAAGTTGATTAAGCATGTCATTTCTATCAGTAAACATTGAAGAAAACTAACTTACAAGTAAGTGACTTCACAGATTACATCTATATCTAACATCAAAGCCTCACAAATCCAGACTGATTGTACTGGAGAAAATGAATTGTTGATGTAATTCCACTGGAATTACCACGGACAAGTGCTTAAACCTCAATATTTCATAAACATGCAAGTATGTTTTGTTTTGTTTTTTTTTTTTCCATAGTCAAAATATTTTTTAATCACTTTCTTCAGAATTCCTCACACAGAAAAAATACCCTTAAAAATAGAAGAAAGTACTCCATACTTAGCTCAAAACCATTACTATTTTTAAAAGTCAGCATCACGTTATCAGTTTGAGATTTCTGTATGCATAGAAGTATCTAAATGCTTTAATATCAGAGTGAATGTGTGAGCAATTCCAAGCCCTTTTTGGATTAGGGATCTGTAAGGAATTAAAAATAATGATGAGACAGCAGTGAAATTAAATGATTCTTTTTGGCCCAAGCCTCTGTCATAAGAGATAATGAGGAAATTTCTATTCCAAGGGTGCTTCTTATAAGAATTCACAGTGTGGCCTTAACAGAGATTGAATACTTTACAAAGGAAATAATAGAGCAACCTGAGAAATGCAAGTGCAGTGAATCGCCACCGTACGGTTCTTTTTCCAATGTTCTGGAAGAAATGAACTATGGAATAGCAGAGTTGCTAAACAGTAATTTAATGAACTTAAAAATAGCAGCACTTCTTGAGTTTAGAGGCCCTCTTATTTTACCTGAGTCTTCCAATGGAGCCAAGAGAGATCTCAGAATACAGAGCCAGGGGGATAACCTTAGTCTGAAGAAGCTATGTGAGAGTTTAATTAAGCATAAAATAGTGTAATTATATTCTAATTGGTTCAAATTAGAGCAACTTGTCCAAGAAACAATAATGCCTTTGCAACCAGTTAGGCATATTTGAGTAAAGTTAAGAACAGTAGAGAGATGTGGCCAAAGAGCTCAATACAAAGTCTCTCTCAGCCTGTGCCTCATCATCCACCCTCAAGTCTGGCAAAAGCACTCGCAGAACCACCAAGAAAAATGCTACAGGTTTGCTGGTGGTTTGGGTTTTTTTTCCCCAGAAGGTGACAGATAACTCTGATCTCAAGCAACAATATGAACAATGAAGAGAGCAAATAACAAATCTAGATCATTAATTTGCATATTCAAATTAATTTAGCATCCACTTAAATTATCCTAGGTGCAAATTTTACTTCCTTTGTACAGCAAGCATTTACCTTGGCAGAAGTGGGATGTGTGATGCACAGTAGGAAGAACATCCAGGTTCAGTGTATCAATGCATCAGCATCAATTGTTTTCCTGCAAGTATTGGAATATCTCCTCCAGACCTCTTACTGCATCCATTTATCTCTCTTCTCTAATTAGTAAGGTACAAAGTTTCAGCTAACCCTTACTACTCATCTGTATATCTTCTTGTGTAGATTATTTTTTCTTTTAAATCCCTGACAATAACACATTTCCTTCAGAGAAACTCATAGATATTCACAGCTCACCCAGCTCCCACTCCATAGCTCTGTGCTTTTTTCTTCTTTAAAATGGAATTAACTTATGCTTTTGGTATACCCCATAATTCTATAGACCTTGTGTATCACAGTATCAGTCTGTCAGTAAAATACTTTAATCACAGTACAAATCTCAGAGAAAACTCTTCCTTAAATGTTTATTCTGTTACATTAAACTACGAGGAGGGTAAGGGTGGGGGAGAATGACTTTGCAGCCAAAAAATTCATAATTTATTGATTGTAGTCTTCCAATGGAAGTACGAAACAGGTAATTCAGCCTTTGCTTTCAGTGGGAACGTGAATTAACTTATGAAGCTGATCAGGGACATTTGCAATGCTGATGAAACCACCTTTCCAATTCCAGACTGTGGCTAGTTGAAAACCCACGTGACAAAATGATCTGAGTTCAGGTTTCCCTCAACAATAGTCAGCAAGACGTTTAACATCCCCTGGAAGGTGGATGAATGAGTTGTTGTTCTTTCCCAAAAAGATTTCAAAGTTGATACTTTGATCATGACACTGGAATAGCATTTTTTAAACATATCTCAAAGTTGCAGGGTATGGGGGCAGGGGGGAGGAAGCATGTTCTGAACTACTTAATTAGTGCATTTCCAGAGCTGATGGAGTTAAAAAGAATCTAATTAATATAAGGGAGACAGATCTGCTGCTGGTTATTCTCATTGAAGTCCCAGGAAAATAAACAGTCTAATGACCACTTTATGAAAAGTGTACTAAAATACCAGAAGATAGGAAAAAGGAGACACTATAAAAAAAAAAGTACATGAAAAAGTTGAAGTGAGGAGAAAGTGGAAAAAAAGCATAAAAAGCTATAAAATACTACAGATTTTCATTACAGCAGTTATAGCATAAAGGCTAGACCAGGTGCATGATTTAGGCTCTGCAAAGCAAAAGTATTTAAATCAATGAAGAGATCTTAAACACTGTTATTAAAAGTCTTTGTACTTGCACAGGTTCTGTTACAAAAATGTTTGCAATGAAAGGTTATTTAACTGCTTGGGAACAATTCTGAAGCATTTTTTAATAACGCTCTTTGGAAACTTCAAATAGCACTAAATCTGTAGCAGAAAAACAGCTCTGCTAATTTAGACCTACAGGTTTTTAATATTCTTTTACCTATTTTTTCTGATCATAACTCATATTAACCTGAACGACACAAGCCTAATTTACTACTGCTAGAGACTGAATAGAAGTGAGAGCTTTTACTTCCAAACATTTAGTTTGTATATAGCCACTAAAAGCTTCTATCGATCCATTTTATGTGTATTGGAGGACTTTTTCTGATCCTAAAAAACTGTTTAAAATGCATGTTTGCATATCTTTGCCAACAGCATAATATAATGAAGTAAAACAGGTAAAAACCCAAACATTTGTAATCCTAGAGAATAAAAGAATAAAACCACTACAACAGTCCACAATAACGATCTGACTCAACTTGCATCTTTTCTAAAATTTATAGATATAAGTAGTATCTGGACTACTGTCTAGAATTTCAAATACTTCAGTGGCAGAATTGTCCTTAGGAGGGAAATTGGAAAAGAACAAATATTCTTGAAGGACTGGTTGGGATAAAATTATAATCCCAAGAAAGAAATCCTAGCCCTACTGCAACCAAATAGTAAACTCCTACTGCTTTCATTAATTTAACATAAAAATACTTCCATTCCAAAAGCATGACCAGCAGCATTGTGCACCCTTGTCAGAAATAAGCCAACTTCTCTGTAAAAGTAGCCATTAGGGAGAAATATTCAGCACATAAAAACATTGCCTTTCATTGCAGTTTTGCATTGAAGGCTATATAACGTAGTTCAAACATAACATTAAAATCCTCTCAAAAGAGCACAATGATCACTCAACTATATCCATAGCCAACAGCAGCAAAGAGAAAGATTGGTATCTTGTAAGTGTTATGACAAATTTTTCTGTTACTGAGCATCTGACCTGTTACACTTCCTTCTGGAAACAGAATGGCTACTTGAAACGAAATATCTTGAAGCTTACAATTTCCTAAATCAATAAAGTCATCAAATTTCTGCCTTTCCTGGTTTTGGCTGGGATAGAGTTAATTTTCTTCCTAGTGGCAGGTGTAGTGCTATGTTTTGGATTTAGGATGAGAATAATGTTGATAACACACTGATGTCGTGGTTGTTGCTGGGCAATGTTCACACTAAGTCAAGGACTTTTCAAGCTTCTCCTAGCCAGCAAGGGAGGCTGGGGATGCACAAGAAGCTGGGAGGGGACACAGCCAGGACAGCTGACCCCAAGTAGCCAAAGGGCTTTTCCATACCAAATAGCATCATGCTCAATATATAACTGGCAGGAAGCTGGCCAGGGATTTAGACCATGGCTTGGGAAATAACTGGGCATCGGTTATCTGCAGGTAGTGAGCAATTGTGCTGTGCATCACTTGTTTTGTATATTCTTTCATCATTATTATTACCTTCCTTTTCTGTCATATTAAGCTGTCTTTATCTCAACCCACAAGTTCTACCTTTTTTTTTTTTCCCCTTGATTCTCTCCCCCATCCCACTGGGAAGGTGCGGGGTGGGGAGTGAGTGAGCAGCTGCGTGGTTGTTTTAGGTGCCTGCCAGGTTAAACCTCTACACTGCCTAAGACTATGGTAATGTCATTAAAACCACTTTTCCTCCCACCATCACTTTCCTGTACTCAGCTACAATCCACTCCCTAAAAGGCACTGCACCAAAACAAGGACCTGGAATTAAACTATCAAAGTGACCATGTCCCAAGGGCTGCCAGGAAGCACGGTGGTATCCCAAGGCTAGGACATGCGTGGCAGTCCTATCACCTGTGACCCTTTACCATCTCAGCCACCGAGAGCACAAAGTCATACCGCAGACTTCAGAGCTGGGAGTCTGTGCAGTCCTCCCTCTCCAAATTGAGACTCACCAGCTCTTGATCACGTACTTCAAAATCCAGTCTAGTATTTCCCTTTCATTAGGGAGGAAGCGAAGAGGAACATATAGTGAGCAGAACAACATTATTTCTTCAAGCATCAATTTTTTCTGCCAGGTACTGCCCATTGTCCCTGTTTTTCTTCCCCCTGAGAAGTGTAGGGCATCAGAAAGCAGCAATGCCTGGCCACATTGTCTTTCTCTCATAACCATTGGGGAATGGGATTAAAAGGAAAATTTTATTGTATTCCTTGAGCTCTTCAACTTAGCTCCCCTGTATGCTTCCATATAGTACCACCTATCATACAACTTTCACTGGGAATTAGTATTGTAACTAGAAGCTAAAGCATTGTAGTACGAAAACAGAAATAACATATATAGCAAAGATTCCATATAATGAATGCTATTTAACAACATCCATGTACAACTTCTGTAATACCTGGCTAAGAGATTTTTGACAGGGAATGAAAGAAAAAAATTTACAATAGCTCCAGCAGTTGTAAGAAGTAACAGATTGCTCTGGAGATAATACAGTACACGCTTAAAACCAGCACAGCTGCTACTGGGGCCTCCGCACTGCCTGCTGACTGCTCCACTGGTCTGTACTGCTCCAACCCGAACCACAGATGCATTCATTACTGTTCACCTCCCGCTGACAGAATGGCTGGCTTTTTTCTGTTTTGGGGTCCCCCCCTCCACTCAATGATGAAACAGTATAAATCAGTGTCCCAAAAGAGCCATTGCACCCACTAAATGGCCAACAGTTCACAAGCCTTAACTAGAGGAAAGACTCACAGTAAAAATCACCCTCTTTGAGCCTCAACTGAGAGCTTAGTAGCTTTTTTATTATTATTCATGAAAACAATTTACTGAAACAAATACTCATGGAATGTATAAAAATATACTCTCTTAATTTTCATAAGAGTTCTTTAAAAGTTGTAACATTGCTGATGGTTTTCAGCTCAAACTTTACAAAAAGAAATTTTCAACATTTTAGTTTGACTGTTTTTAAACATAAGGTATATTGCAACAAAAATAACAGTAAAAAGATGAAATATTAAGATCATGTTTTGATAGAGTTCATTAATCTTTTTCCAATTTTTTTTTTATTTAAAATTGAGAGGGTTGTGGTTTTTGTTTGCTTATTTTAAACTTACACAACCCCACCCGCAAGAGAAGTTCTGCTTACGAGTGAAAGTGCAGAGATCAAAGAAATCCAAGAAAATTGCCCACTTATTTAAACCTCAAGCTTCAAATGACTGACTGTAATCCATAATAAAGTTTAAGAATTTGACCTAAATTAAAATTCCCTTCAAAAAATATAGACCTGTCAGGAAAACAAAGTAAAAGCAGATTCATATACTGCCTGTAAGTGGGAAATAATGAGAAATAAGAAAACTGCTGTAATATTTTGGCAAATATGAGATAGATTTGGGGGGGGGGAGAGGGCTTGCAAAGAGAATAATTTAATATCATTTGGAGATCATGTGCCTGTTGTGATATTTTTGCAATTTAATGTAATATACCAAGCAATGTGACCTATATAATGTTAACTAATCATCTTAGTTATTAAAATGAGTAATTACAGATGTTAAACCAGTGGCCCATATCACTCAAAGAGATAATTGTTTTTTTTCAATCCTGACTGATACTTACCAAGCTAGAATCACCACTTATTATATTAGGATTCTGTTTATTATTTTCCTTCCACAAAAAAGAAATTGTTGATGAACCGTGACAGAAGTAGGTGTCTGAGCATCAAACCGGGGGCACTGACAGAGCAGATACAGGCATGTCTTTCCACAGAAAGTGACCTTCACAAAAATTATGAACGAAGAAGAGCAGCAGCAGCCGCTGGATGTACGAGTCGTGACAAAAAGCAGACAGCAGTAGGGGACCAGGAAGGAACGTGGCAATTAGGGTGAGGAGGACTGCACGGATGGGTTAGGAACAGCGCACACACGTCAAAATCTGAGACGCTGTTAGAGCAATGTGCTTATTTAAAGTGCAAGGCTTAGGAGCAAACCTTTAACGTACAGTGCTGTGAAACGTTCTCTCTGGCCCAGATCGCCGACAGCCTGCCCACCAGTGAAGTGTTAAATCTGATCTGGCACTGGGGAAACGCGCTGAGGAAACCTGTGGCAATTAAGAGCCCCAGCAGCTGGTGGGAGCACCCGCATGAAAAGACTGACCATGATTTTGAATTCAGGAACCAGAAAGGGAAAATCAAGGTCAGAGCAGGTACAGAGTGAGATGGCAATTAAAATACTCTACATCATTTGAAAAGGGAAGCTTTACTGTAGACAAAGTTTATCTAAATTCTCAGAAAATAACTCATTTCAGTGAATAATTGTCCGAGGAAGCCTGGGAAGCAAGTCTGTATGTGGGCACGCTTTCACAGCAGGCACCAGCCTGAAGCCTGGTTGGGCTTCAGGACATTAGGACTAGTCAAAACCACCATTTTGACCAAAACCAACTTTCTTTACCCTTTCCCTTTGAGCATAACATGTTGCTGAAAGAACTGCTGAACCTGGAGTGTTCCAACAACTTTAAAAAGCAGACTAGAGTGAAAGACGACAGGGCCAAACTTCAACGACAGCGATTCATATGATTTCCTGATCATCTCTGTCCCTCAGACAGATGTTTCATGACACAGCAGAAGAAATTAGCACTTCTGAATTCAAGACAACACAAAACCTAGCGTGACATATATATTTCCAGAGAACAAGACTGAAATTGGAAGGCGGTATTAATCTTGAAAGTTTACAGAAAAGAGCAAAGCAAAATTTGTGAATCATTAGGAAAGCTTTTTTAGCAAATAGAATACTATCCTTCTGCAAGGTAAATTTATGTAACATGCAATATAGGGATTTATTCTATATAATATTATAAGAAAATTCATTTTTAATTTTGAAAAAGCCTGCTAGTGCTTTTCCTGATCTGGCTTCTACTATCCAATCTTCCTTTTATTTTCTTAATAATTTGTTTGAAATATCCACATATAAAAAAATGATTTGTACAATTAAAATAAACATCTGCATCTAGAACCTGAGCATGAAGTTCATTATACCTTGAGCTTAAATTTCTTTTCAAAATAGAACATGATCAGTCTTTCAAAACTCAAGAGCCAAGTTGCCAGTCTTGATATAAACGACATGGTTTTTGGAGGCTTGAGAACTCAGTCCATTGATTGGTTTCATCCAGACCAGTAGATGTCTTCCACAAAGAGATATAAGTTTACTTTTCTGTGTTTATCTAGTGAATACACATTCACAGAATACTGGCAGATGATCCTGCAGACTTAACAGAGTCTAAGCTACTGAGTTTTTGTGATTGCAGACTCCCACTGGATCTTCCATATGTGGATTTATGTGGATTAGATAAAACTTAAAGACACAATTATCTTCTACAAGTGATCATTAGAAAGTTATAGTTTATATTTTTAGAGTTTAAGGTGGTTTGGCAACAAAATTGCACCAAAATCCACAAAGAATTACTGAGTTTTATTGCTAATAATCCTAGGAATATGATTTTTATTGGAATTCATGATCAAAGATAAGCTAAAAAAAATCCAGTATTTCATTTAAGACCAAAACCCATACTTTGCTGCTCAAGAAAAAAAAACCCTGATTTTATCCCTTCTTTTTATAACAAAGTATCAAGACATTATGATGAATGGAAAAACCAAGAACATTCTTGTGGCCAGATGTAAGCTAATGCTGGCTAAAGGCTGGTTGGCATTTGACAAAAAAATTGAGAAAAAGCCTAGTCTCAGATTCATGGGTCAGTTCCAATCAGTCACAACTCCTTTTTACAGCTTTAAAATAAGTTCCCTGTAATGATGGACAAAACCACTACAGGCTCATTATTTTCACTGTAGAAGAGAATGGATATTAAAATTTATAAGTAAAATAAAATTGTCCCCAGGCCATAGATCTTGTATGTAATGGGTACTCATTCACGGGGTTCTTCTTATATTAATGAATGCAGAAAGTACAGGTTAGCTAAATTACAAGCATATAAAAACAGTGAGATGGTTCAGATGGCATATAAAATATAATGTAACACTCAAAATTATTTTTTATTACTGCAACAGATATACATTTCTTTATGTTTCTTTTTTTGTCTTTATTGTTGTACCAATTAATCCACACACATCTTCAACTCTTGACTCATGTTGGAAACTTTTTTTTCCTTTCCAAATAATTGTTCCCTTTTCCAAGTTGCTGGAGAATTTATGAACATTCTAGTCCAGAGAAGAAACAGTTCTGGGAATTTTTGTTTGGTTTACTTTGCTTTGAGATGTGTGTGGGATTTGTTTGTTTTCATTTTTGTAAAAAAAGATAACACAACAAATTCTAAATCAAAATTCAGTAACTGAAATTGGGCGTTAACTGTTCAGATTGCACACAAAAGCCTGAAGCACTGTATGCCATAGCTTCAGAGATGAGGTGTGCTTTTGTCGTGCATATTAATTTAAAACACGCATATACACAGAAGTGTTGCACAGAACTTATTGAAATAATACATACCTGATAGCCCACTATTAGATGCAACCTAAGGGAAAACAGAGGTGGGGCACCACGGGATAAAATGGGATGAAAAGGACTAGTATTTCACCTAATTTCAGTTTATCCAGTTGTTACAAAGTGTGGAAAAGAAAGAAGAAATGAACAAGATAGATTCTGAAGTTAGACCAGAAGCAAGCTACTGAGATAATAGTAATAATACTGTATAATATGTATAATCCTGTACAACCTGTACTGCAGTATTAAATTGCATAATAATTACACATAATAGTATTAATAATACTGAGAGAATAAAGGCATTGGGTTTTGGCCAATATAAGTACAGTCTGGGGAAAAAAATAAAATCTCTGTATTTTGTGTTTCCAAGAAGGGCATTTTCTGAAAGACCAGCTTTAGGGCTGTGTTGTCCTGTTGAGCAGATACGAGTTCTAGCAAGGTGTCACCAGCATACTCCAATGCGGTAAGAACCACCCTCTAAAGTAAGGTGGCAGCCCTTACATTCCTTTTATGTCTTGTCTACACTTCTAATTGTGTCCATACTACTCAAGCATACCGAAAGGAATGCTCACAAATTTAAATAATAATAGCTTAGTGTAGGAATAAAGTGTTGCTTCTTCACTGTAAGGACTTCGGGAGGGGGAAGGGGGGCGGGGGATGGTTGCTTGGTTTTTTAATTAGGGTTTGCAGAGAATTGTGTTTCCTCCCCTTCTAAATTATCATGCTGTGAGGAGGTTTAACTTAAGCAACTGTAGAACAGCAACTACTGAACTTCTTACAACGATCATTTTAAGGAATTATTTCAGAACGAGCCAAATGGGTCTTTGCCAAGTTTGGGGCTTGTTTTAGCAAAAACTAGACAAAGATCATAACAGAAAATTAACACTCCCAACCCACCAACCCTCCCCAAAAAAGCGCCAGGCTATCCGGCAGGCAGGAGGACTCCACCAGAAATTAATTTCTTTACACCCTTTAAACCAGCACACCAACCTTCATATGCTATCCCTAAGCAGTCTGGCTATTAGGCAATGGAAAAAAGTGGAGCTGGGTCCCCACAGGAACCACCCACAGCCAGCCAACAGGGCAGCATTTGCCATCTTCTGACGATGTAGGTGGCATCTAGGTAGTGTTGACATCTCCCCAACTATGGAAAAATGCGATTCAAAAGAAATATCTTGGGGGCAAATCTTCAGAATCCACCTTCTCTTCCATCACCACCACGGCCAGTCCAGCTATGCCACGCAGAGAAAGCGGTCATTAAACACTATTCTCCACAGACCAAGGGAAATCAGGTCGCTCAACCCCAGCTGTGCTCTGAAGACAAAGCAGCTATATACTTACTTAGATGGACTCAAAGACTTCAGGACAGTGCATTGTACATTTTAGATAAAAGTACATTTATCATTAAGTACACGGAACTCTAGGACTGTATGAGAGGTGTGCTTTTTATTTAAAAGCCTATATTGCTTCACTGTCACCACATGAAAGGAATGGGAGGGTGTGGAATCAGACAAAAATCACAGACTGCATCTTCTGTATTTGACTATATGTCTATCTGTCTTTGTTCTCTGCCCTCTGTCACATTTCTTCTGAGTGCCTTTATTTTTACTGGATGGGCAAGTACTTTTTTTTTTTTTTTAATTCACAACTGCAGTGTCTCTATTACTTTTGTCTTACCTTTCTTCACCTCCTTTTTGGTTATTTTTTCACTTTATTCTACTTCTTCCAACTTGTGGAAAAAACAGCCTGCCAAAGGTAAGAGGCAAGTACAAAGAAGAAAGAGCAAAGAACGCTGCTACTGCTTTTGCAGAGATAGAAAAGCTTCAGTAAAAATAAAAAAACAGAAGTTTTGACATAATGACACTGTAATATTAAAAAAAAGCCATAAGCATGACTCCAAATACTGGCTTGTTTGTTTGGTGTGTGTGGGGTTTTTGGTTTGGGTTTTTTTTTTTCTTTTAATATTCCTACCTACTGTATTGTCTTTTCTCACTCTATTGTCTTTTGACCCACCATTGGCAGTCATTAAGCTTCTCATTAAGATTGTTTTCAGACAGAAAATCTGAACCATAAAAGAACTCTACAAGCCTAAGATAAATTGCAAACCAGCTGTATCAAGATCACAACACTGTTGTAAGTACAACCAGCCTTAAAGGACACCAAAAAATACCTAGCATTTATAAATCATAGGAAAGCTATACAGCATCTTCAGAGATCATCTGGTCCATCTCCCGGCTCAAAGCGCATCAGGTACTGAAACATTTGACACATGCTTTTCTACCTTGTTCCTTAAATCACGTATGAGGGATAGCCTTCACTTTCCTGTCTCTTTGATTATCCTTGTAGATAGAAAACTGCCTTCACATGTCTGGGCCGGGCAGTCCGAACTACACTACGGACAACACAAGTGTCACAACCAGCTTCAAAGTCCAACATAGCCTAGTCCTGAGCGCAGAAGTTTCACGGTCACAGTACTAGCTGCTGCAGTCTGCACAAGTACACAGATCCTTGACCAGGCTTGCTGCTGTAATCTAACATCATGGATTACTGTCCCAGCTTACACACCGAAGGGGTTTGGGGAGTGGTTTTTACTAGGGGCTGGCGTGTGTTCTGTTCTCTTTGTGGATTATGGGGGTGGGGAGTGGAAGATGTTTTTTGTTTTCTTTTTAAAACACCAGAGATTTGTCATGCCTCTGCCTTAACCTTCTTTGTTAGATTAAGCATTCTACTTTCAAATTTTTAAATCAGATTTTCAAACCTGAAATTATGCCTGCGTCTGTCCTGTTGTCTTTGGTCCACGTCTGTCTTGAAGTACAGTGCCAAAATGAGTAGTACTGCAGCTGAAAGCCTTATCAACACTCAGGTGAAAGAATTACCCTTACTCATGTCACAGCTATCACTCCTATAACACATATCCAAGAAGAATGTATGGTTGATTTTACATGACTAACACGCACTCACAATTTACCATTGGAAAATTACTTTTCCCTAGATACCTTATAGAGGTAAGTGAATAAAAATTAAAGAAAAAGAAAATGAGGGGAAAGTGAGACCTAGATCAAATATTGCTTTTCTTTTCAATAAACTTATGATCCATTGCAGACCCATTCATGCATTATGAATGTCCAGGTAAACAAAGAGCTTTTACTCTGCAAATTAAGATAGAATAAAGGGGCTTAAGGCAGGTTGGTGTACTCAACTGCTGAGCACTGCTTAGTCCCCAAACCTTTTGGCAGTCCAAAGCTCTCACCTTTTATAAAGGGCTAAGACTTACAAGGTAACTGAGCACTGAATGGAGGTTAGTAGATTTTCAAAAGTAATTGTTCATCTCTAGTCCTGGGGAAGGCACATCTGCCAGAAACTCACAAATTCAAAGAGGGAAAAGCCTTGGAAAAATTACTTGGCTTCAACTTTACATTAGTAGTCCTGCACAGAGGCATAACTCTGCAGTCTCAAGGAGAACACTAGTAATTTACATGAATTGCAAATCTCCCCCTTTTTTAAACAAATAAAAGATCAATACATGCTTTGAAATCATCCTTGTACCTTGTCCGTTGCTAACCCTTTACCATAAGATGATGTTATAAAATCAGATAACTTCTATTTGATCATCTTATATGCAGAAAGGAAGAATCTCTCTTTCATTATTATAGACAATGGGACTCAGTGCAGCCTCCTAGGTATTTTATAAAGTGTGCTATTTTCTTTCAGGCACAATAAAAATGTTTAGGACTTTCTTTTGTTACATCCCATTTGCCTGGACGCTTTATAAAGACTAATGAATACTGTTGTTTACATACCTTATCGGTGAGGAAGCATGACCTTCAAGGCAGTTATAAAACGGAAGTCAAGAACTCCTCCATCTTCATTAGTTTTATATTAAACTTAATCTGTTGTGGGTTTGGTTGGTGGTTGTTGGTTTTTGTTTTTAATTGCAGTTAACTATCTCAATACAGCTGTTAAGACGTTTTATTTCCATTACCTTTTATCATGGAGTTGTTCCTTCATAAAAGCAAATAAACAGAGATCATCCCTCATTGCTCAGAGCACAGAGACGCATTTCACATTTCCTGAGCGAGGGCACAGCTGGTGCATCCCTCACCAGCCACCACAGACAGCAATGCTGTACTAAATTGGCAATAAATTATTCACCAAGCGCCGTGTAAAAGAAAGTTTAGATATCTTTCTGGAAAATGCTATTAACTTAATACCTAAGGAACCAGGCATATGAAGTCAAACCTGCTGAACACAGCTCTGGGTACATATCCAACAGCTCTACCTAGAATACAATTGTATTTCAACAAACGAACCCCTGAGGTACCCTAAAACTGAAACTAGGTGTTTCAGACGCTGGTTTTTGTAGTGAAGTAAGTAGTTACAAATACATACAGACAGACACATTAATAACACAAGCAACTATCTAGTAGCAAAACTAGACTCTTAAATTTGTATTCTTCACCATAGTTGCAAATTACACGCTTTAAATAAGTGTTCAAAGCACGATACTCAGATTTTATATAAAAATAAAAATCACTCCACTCCTTTTACTACCGCATTACTAAAGCGCTGTGAACTAGCTTTTTTCCTCTCTTCTGCAGCACCAGAAAAAAAAAAAACAACAAACTTTCAGTCACATATCAATATAATAGGCCAACTTTCAAAATCTATAGTAAAGTTTTACTGACCTCGCAAAAGCAGTCAACTGTTAAAATATTTTTAAAATCTACAAATGTACATACAAATATATCTTGTCTGCAATTGCTACAGCAATAACCACAAAGTTAGGATAGCATATTATATCATATAAATAATATCACATTTCAGAACTTTAACACAGTTTCTACTTGCAACAGGCTATTTTAAACATCCCTACGCACAACTTTTCCTCACTCTCATTCCTCCATTTCACAGAGCATAAAGCCAATAGGAGAGGTATCACACTGTCTCATCCCGGTAGTCTTCCATTCTTCTCATCCTTCTTTTCATAAACAGGAAACACCAGGTCATCTCTCAGCCCAAATTTCACATGAAACAAGAGGAGATGCAAGAAGGCAGCATTGTGCAGCCAGTTTCATCTCAGAGGAATATCTATTCAGTCTGTTATTCCTTACTTATCTGAACAGCAGTGATTCACAAGGCCTTGGTTGCTTTCTTTTACCATGAAGGATGCGGGCTCCTTTTCTGAGAAATTTATTTTGAAATTGCTTATAGATGCAGAAATTTAGGGCACGAAAAAACCCAAGGCAAAGTTATGAGTAGGCATTTTGTAATTTCCATTTTCTCATTCAGATTGATGCCTTTTTTATCCAGCGTGAAAGATAGAAAACAGAGCTCTGTGCCACAGTGCACAGCCAGCTCTGGCTGAGAGCATCACCACGACTTTGCCCCGGCGCTGGCAGGGCAGAGACAATCCTGCTTATTAGCACAAGTGAGATTCATGGCTATAAACAAAGCAGCAACATCCCCTACCCATAAATCCACAGGTAATCTTACATTGTTATAGCTCCAGTGCTTCCTTTTTGTCGCTTATAAAAATAGTTTTTATTACAGTCTAGTCTGGGTGAAGGTCAAGCAAGAGACACAGGATTGGAAACTTAAGTCTTTTAAATGGAGACAGCACATAATGCAAATTCCTTTAATACAAGTTCTTCTGCCTGCAGTATAAGCCTTGACCTAGAAAACCCCTGCATCTTTAGCTTTCCAGGTTTTGAAATAATTCACTCTATATGCAAGAATTTACCAAAGACCTTTCTGACCTCAACCGCACAAACATTTGTTCCAATAAATGGAGATAGTTTTCTCTTACAGAGTACTTTACACCAGGGCTTGCACTGTGATCACCAGACTTAGTTTATTAAAGAATTGAAAAATGACTTGACAGGCTTTGAAAGACAAAGCCTTTATCTATTGCAGGTCTATTGTTCAGCTTTCTAATTTACAGATTACAATGGTAGAAAAGGTAATTCTATTCACACACAAAGAAATGTGTTAAATTGTCTGAAAAAAAATATTAAGCATTCTACAGAGAAAGGGAAATAAGAGGCTGCTTGTCTTCTGAAACGGTACTTGCTTATGAAACAGCCGCAGAGGAACACTAAGTGAATCAATATAACCAGTAAATTTATCTGAAAGAGCGGGGGCAGCCAGGGTCATAATTATTACCCCTGGTATGTTGCTAATATATGAAAAACAGCAAAAAAAAAAAAGGTTGATTGATTGCTATGAATTTCTGGCAGCTGTAGCTTTTGAAGCATGAAATACATTAGCATTGTATCTTAATGTCTTTGATAATTGTTCAGAGTTGACGCTTGTCTTCTGAACAAGGCGTATTATTTATTCACAAGGAAGTCACTGGCTGTAAAAATTAAACATGTAGAAAATAAGTTGACCTCTATCTTTTTCCACAAAATGGCATTTCTTTGAAGGACAAAAGAAGAAATAACTTACACTATTAGTAATTGATACAGGTCTCATTTAATGTGCATTGTCCAAATACCTCTGCCCTTTACAGGTTATTAACTGTAACAAGCTCCTGGGTGAATTTATGGCATCATTACACAGCAACTATAGGAATATTTCTGGTAGAAAAACCTACAGTGAAATATCAGCTCTGCTTAAAGGAACATTTTCAAAGTACAATGTTAGTAAGAGTCATTAAAAGTGTTTCTTCAGGCCACATCAGGAAAAGTCTTCACATTCACGTGTACCATAAAGGTTCTCAAATTCCATAGCTTTAACAGTGTGCTTATACATGTGCATCTTAGTATTTTTTGCTTACCCACATCTTTCTCCCTGCATAAACTAATCACTGAAGAAAGCAAACCAAATTATTTTATTCTTCTCCATTGGTTTAATTTTTGTTTCTTCCTGATGGCAGAGGAGATGTCAGATGCAAGGTGCCTAACAGAAGCAGTACGATAGGGATTTAAGTATTCAGAGCTGAACTGACCTCTTAAAAAAATACTGCAAGTACCTTAAAAGAAGGAAAAAGAACTCTAAGGAAAGCACAACAGCGCCAGGTAAACGGCAAGAGTGGGTGTACTCTAAGCAACAAAGATGTCAACAAATAGCAGTAATTACAGTTCCTGAAGCTCCGTGGGGTTAACTGCAGGGATATTACTTTCCAATCAGCACAAGCACACTCGGTTACAAAGACTTTTTTACATTGATGAGGACCCTGCTTTTTCTTCTACTAAGGTTTTCAATACAAATAAATACAAGATTAATGTAACATTACTTTTGAAATACAAATCAATACAAATTCAATACCAGTTCAAAACTCTATTCTCTGTTGAGAAGAACTCTGTCAAGTTCCACGACTTATTGGCATTTTCCCACTTAAAGCACCTGTCTGCCCTTGCGTCATTACTGACCAATATTTGTATTCACACCATAGTAAATCCAGGTTCTTCCACAGCCGTTATTCCTGACCTCTTCCCTACCAAAATACAGAACTATTTGACCTGAAATCAATGGTGCCTTTAACTCAACTGCCCGGCTCAGGTAACACCTCCTGTTTGGACTGCTAGACAGTTCTGTCAGCAAGAAGGTAAAATGTTTGTAGACCCTCATTGTCTGCCCATAATTCTTCTACCACTGCTAGGAGGATGGACAACTTCTGCCACAATTTGTGGTGAGAAAGTCTGTGTGGCTTTTTTCAGAAGAAAACCAAAACAAAAGCAAAAGCCTATGCAAGACTTTCTCATAAATCCCCACCAGCCAGAAAAAGGCAAAACTGATAAGACTGTTAAAAAGGGCACAGCCTCACAGCATGCTTACCAATACAGAGCCCCTGTTAACACTCGGATCTGGAAAACCATCATCACAGCAAAGGCATATCCATGAGGGTATAAAAAACATAACTGTTAGCTGAAGTAACAAGGCAGAGGCTCCAGTTACCACATAAGTCAAAAAACTAACTCTCTACAAACTCACGTTTAAAGGTTCTTAAGGGACAATGCCAAACCCAGATGTCTCAGTTGTGTCGCTTTACTTCTAGCTCTGCAATAAGCAAAGATTTATTTCTAGCTTATGCGGTCTATCATGCTAGCATAATAATGCGCAACAGCACTCAGATGTATATGACAATTCACATACATCCACCTTAGCACCCGTTCACAGCAGTGCTGATAAGAAAGACCCTGGGGTGGGATCCAGAGTGTGGTTCAAATTCATGAATTCATATTCATGTATTTTAACCTTGTTGCCACATTCTGAATCTTGTTTAAACATAAGAGATTAGACTGTGGGGCTAGACAGATGTGTACAAAAGAGACAGGAAAATGTTAAGGCAAAATAGGCTTATTTCAGCAGAAGAAACATGCATTTTTACTTGTAGCACAGATGCAGCTTAGCTGACATTAAATCTGCACTTTGTTTTCTGTTGCTTCTAAAATCCCCACGCATGCAGCACCGCTGCTATACTGGTATAGTATACCGGCTCTCTCTTCAGGAAACCTGAGTGTCTGATGAGTGACGAGGTAAATTGATGGTTCGTAGTTCCAGCATTGCCAGTTTGGGGCAGCAAAAGGAAGAACTGCAAGATTCTTCCCTAAAACAGATTATCCTGGGGTGCACTCTGAGGGAGAAGCAAACAGACAGAAGTAAAACAAATCCTATAAATTCAGTGCTAAAACTTAAATTGCAAGCATCATCATAACCTCGCATCACCATTACTAGCTTTACTACATTGTAACCCATTGTGAGAGATGAATCAAGACAATTAGTATTATATTATCTTTTTCCTCCTAACTTGGCTAAGGCATTGCTCAACCAGGATAGCTCCCTTGCAATAGGAAAACATGGTTGTTAAAGCACAACATCAAAACCGAACAAAGGCACCCTGCAGCTGATACTGGCATGCTGTGATTCCTGGGACAGCACTTTCCCAAGCTCATCATGCAGACAATATTTCAGGAGACCATGAAAATCCACATGGTAGATTGCACTGTTCTGTAGGGACAGAAAGCAGGAAATCTCAATAATCTCCATGCATGAGCTAGAGATAGGAAATCATATGCTTTGTAGTATGGTAATTCTGAGACCTGTGTCAATAGCCTCCTGTTGACACTAATGAGGATTTACAAGGTATCTGCCTTCAGCATGGTCCCAGCCAGAGCTCCACAGGAAGGCAGGTCTGATATTTGCAAATCTGTTCCTGCTCTTCAGAAATCCCAAAGGTTAAATCATATACCTACGCTGCCAACAAGATTTTTGCTTCCACAGTCTAAAGTACCCTTAAGCAAATTAAGCCAGCTGCTAAGATAACTTGTGGCAAAGGATCTGTAGCAGAACAGTATGAAATTGCAGAGAACAGTTCTCATTTTCTACTAGTCCCCTTCCTAGTCCTCTGCAGAGAGGGCAGAGTTGGAAAAAGTAGCTTCGCATCCAAGTCCCATCCTACCCCGGTGCTTCCGGAGCGTGACGACAAAACCCTCCGGGAATAGGGAGGCCTTGCAGGATTTCAGCAGATTTGAAGCTGCCCTTGGGTGCCCTAACAGTACTGAAGAATAACATTCAGGAGTTTTAATTCATAGCTTCTTGAGCTATTCAGGTAAAAACAAAACACAAGATAAAAAATAGGGCTCCTGGGACTTCTCACACTGACTTTAAGAGCAGGATTAGAGTTTACAACAGGGAAATATGGGACTAGGAATGTGCACAGTAAAAGATGACAAAAAATAATTAATGGAAGATCACAAGGTTTATGACATTTTAAACCAGAATGGCCAGTTAAGGAACTTAAAATTTAGGAAGTCAGCCCTCCCCAGGCACCAACCCCACTATTTCAGTGTCAGCAGTAGACTCTTTAGACACAAACAGCCTAAGGCAAACGTTATAATTAACTTTTAATTAGAAAAGATTTTGTTATACCAGGATGTAAAAGTGTAGCACAAATACAAAGATCTTGTGTAGGATTTTTGTTGTTGTTTTTTTTTCATGTAGGATTAAAAACCCAGAAATAATTTCCAGGAAAGGTTTGACACTTTTTTCATTTGCTCTCATTTTACATCTCTGTAATGCCATAAGGCATGGCTACAATCTGCAAATTGTTCTATAAGTGTGGAATAACTTTACCAAAGACAGCAAACTGTAATTTACATCAGTGTAACTAAGAGCTAAGTATATCCGCTAGGCCATTAAGAACTATCGGGCTTATTCTAAATCATATTAAAATGACAAAATAAAATAAACCAAAACAAAATGGAAATTCTCCTGTCTCTCTCTGCACATTACAAGAAGATATTCCATAAAATATTTTTATCAGCATTGTGACCAGTTATAAAATGTTGTCAGTGCAGAGTGTTTATGTACTGTAGCATAGTAAAATTGTCCCCCCGTTAACTCTAAATCAGCTTCTGAACAGGTATTGGTGCTGCTTCATCTGCAGCCTCGCTCAAAGGGAAATGTCGTTTGTGATGCCTGGAATAGCATTTTTGCTATGAAGGATGTCACAGTTGACTTGTGACTTCCTATAAAGGTAAAAATTGCTGGATTTGCTATAAATAAATCTTAGAGAAAGGTCATGGTATTATTTACCTTTTGTTTTTTAAAAGATGGTTAAATTTTAAGTGAACAACTCAAGACCTGTAAACTTCAGTTTGATTAATATGTCATCTACATGCTGCAGCCATATTAATTCATGCTGTTATGTCATCAGATCTCATAAACTGTATAGTTCCAGGACTTGTCAGCATCAGTATATCTTCACCACACAGTCTGCTTGACTGTCACCCACATCCAAACATCTGAATTAGCTTAGGCCAAACGCAAGTATTCCTCCAGCAAAGCATAACCCACATTACTGTGTCTTTATTATTTCCTAACTCAATCAACATTTAGGATATATCCCATACTGACCTGATTAAAAAAAAAAAAAAAAAAAAAAAAAAAAAAATTATGGGAGTGTGGAAT
>VXBL01005306.1:847716-869358 GCA_013400195.1 Aramus guarauna
AAAAGAGATTATGGGATGTGTGTCATCCCCATCCCCTCCCCAGCCTTTCCAGTAAAAAGCCAAAATACTAGAGATCAGATCAAACAAAACTCCTCTACACAACATGATATTCCATGTGGTCCTGAACTGGTTTTTGGCAGCACTGTGTATTCTTTGGCATTCTCCATGTTTCCCATCAGGAAAACTAAAATTCAGCAGTAAAGGAAGCAATCTGCAATACAGTTGCATAAACACCAGTCTCACAAAATCAACAAGTCAAATAAAATGCTCTGTGATGCCACATGAGCCAAAACCAGAAAAACTTCTAGTAGCGGATCCAAATGCAAACTGACGCCTAGGTTTGTATTGCACATCAAACCGTTCAGGCTTTCATCAACTATTCTTTGGGAAAGAAGAATCAAATCTTTTAATTGAATAAAAACTTTCCCCTTTATTTTGCAACAATTTGAACTAGTAATTCTGAACAAATACTTTATCTATCATAACTGTATCAAAAATAGTAATAGAGCTTTGATTCATATAATTTAGATGCTCAGTTCCGCTAAAATTCATTGAACTTAATTCCTAGATTTTTAGAGGCATTTACAACATAGAAATCACATTTAAATATCATATGATCACAGTTTAATAAACGCATCACTTTTTTCACAAAATAGTGTTCTCCACTGTATCTAGTAACGGCTGCTGAAGAAAAAGTTACAGCAGAGAATGAGACCTAGCACGTTGCTTTTCTGGCCAATTAAAAAACCCTTTTGGTTTTTCTTCAAAATACTCTATAGTTTAAAACAAAAACAATTTCAAGTTTCACTTGAGGACACAAAGGATCACCTCAGGAGTTCAGGCTAGACTCAAAAGGTGGTTGTTCAGTCAATAAGAATTTGTTGATTTAGAACATAGGAAGTTTGCCTTTTTCAGTTATCTAATATTTTTCATATCAATTTTGTCTTAACAGTCTTTCCTTTTCTTCCCCTCCCTATTCTTCTTAACAAAGAACAATATCTTGCTACTCTCTCTTCTTCAGGTCCCTGAGGTTAGAAGTTATTTCAAGCCACGTATTTGCAAGTATTTGCCTAGTATTGCATGAGAAAGCAAGCTTCCTCTTCTGTAACTGCCACAGAACGTTCACTAACAGAGAAAGTGTTATTCTGTGTTGATAGTCTAAATGGCCAGGCATCTTTGATTTAAAGTGAAAGTTAGTATTTCAGATTTAGTATCTTCCTTTTCAATGAAGCTTGCCATTGTCAATATATCCATTTATTTCTGTGTGTTAAAATACAGTTCTGAACATTTTAAGCCCAGTCCCACCAGGCACTGCCCAGCTCAAGAGGATACATGAACCACCTTCCTTAGCTAAGTTCACGTACAATTAGCATTCATAAAGGTATAAACCTTCACTGGTTTCCTCTCAGAACTAACTTGGTGTAAATCATCTTGTGCCGTCTCCAGCCTTTGGTAGACTTTTATACAGTGAAAATGAAAAGGTTTCTATTAGATATTTAAAGTCAATACACAAAATATCATTAAAATGGAAAAGGTTATGTTAACAATCCAGATTTTTGCAACTTCCTGTTGATTTTGAAGGACTTCATAGCAATAGAGTGGGGGGTTTTGTTTTATCAAAAAGTATATTTAAAAAAGTTAAAATATTCCATTTTAAATACAAAAAGCAATTACAGCCATAATTAAAATAATATTAAAAAGTAAAAATTTAGAATCAATGGTATCATCCTTCCTCCTCTTTACCTGAGCCATTCTTGCATATATAAACAAACACAGCACAAAGCCATGCATGACAGTTACACATTACAGATCTATTTTTAACAAAGAGGACAAGTTCTGAGCCAAAACTGAATGAACTAAAACTAACAGTTTAGGATAAGTAGGTTTAGAAAACCTAGTTTTTAAAGGAAGCTGAACTAAGGGAAAGGCCTGACTTTCCAAAGCCTTTCATCACCTTTAGTGCCTTAGGCAAGAGCAGATACGCGGTCACCACTAGCCCTGTTACACATCCAAGGCCCAGTCTTCAGCGCAGGCAATGATTTCTAGAGGTGACCCTCCAAAGCAGGGGCTGAAGAGAACTGAAAACCACCTTAAAAACATTCAGGGTATATAGATACCAAATACATGTGCTTCAGAATAACCATAATTACTTTTTTTTTTTTAAACACTTTGACAGAGTGAAAAGCTGTCTTTCCTAGTTGAACACAGCTTTCTACTCTGCTTTAAACAAATTGCTTCATTTCTTTTTCAGTCTCTCAAAGTAAATCAGACAGCACCACTTGAGTGCTGCTTACTAAACTAAGACCAATAATTTCCCACCTTTTCAGTGGTGGGAATAGCATTTCTATGACCTGAGAACTTGTGTAGGACAATGAGTGTTTCCCTTCCAGCTTGAATAAAGTTTATTTATAAATAAACTAATTAAGATTAAAATAAGATACAAATGCTAATTTTGAGAACAAGAATTACTACATAGGGAGAAAAAGCAGCTGGATGTTGGTCAAAATGCTCAGGTACATCTAATGTGTGCAGACTGAAAGCAATTACATTGTCAAGGTCTGTCGTAAGTGCTTGTGTTGGAGAAACCACTTTGTTGCTTATTTTCATTTGGAAAAGTCTCATCTGTCACATTTTCTGTCTTTTCTTATGGGTACTTATAAATGATGAGCTGTGATAGAGCTTAGACCTTCAGAACTCGCAGTACATTTCTGTGACCTTTTCAGTCACAGAATTAGACTGATGAATTAATCCAGAGGAGAACATCACAAAATAAAGTATTAAGGGAGGCATATGAGGTGGTGAAAATAATTTATATACCAATTGTTACATCTATTAATTCAATTATTAAATCTGATTTTAGGATTCCTCAAACTTGTAAAATGCAAAGTTACATAACTAACTTATGTCAACAAACACACAGATGATCACTGCTTGGTTTGGGTTTGGTTTGGGGTATTTGTTTTGTTTTATTTGAGGTTGGGGTGTGTGTGGGGGTGTTTGCATTTGTTTTTTTGTTGTGTGTGTGGGTTGTTTTTGTTTTTCTAACCCTGTGCCAATCCAGTACTGAGATGCTTTGCACTCGATTCTAGATCTGAATCGAACATCCAGGCACAAGCTGACCTAGAATCACATAACTCCCGAATCCACAGTCAGCGATAAAGATATAATGTTTCATCGGTAACCAAGTCACCAATAATATGTTAAGACAGATTTTAAGATAGCTTAATAAATTTCATCCTCAGAAATGACAATTTGCACCTAATTCGTTCAAGTCCCTAGAAAGGTCTGACTGCATGATCTAAGTCTTTGCTTTATTTCAACAGCATATTCAGAAAGAGTATTAACAATTTGTTATGCAAGGCAAAGTATTTAGCTCTCCAAAGATTTCTTATGAAGTATATCATAAGTCAGTTGCACTTATTTAACTACCACATTTTCAGGAATGTTGAGCTTATGATCTCCATGATTAATAGCAACGTGCATACAAAATACAAAGAAAGGAAATTAACTGCATTGTCCCTGAAGAATTGCTAGCTTTACCAGACAATTGAGAAGTTCTGCATTTTTTCCTTATGATTAGCTGTATACAAAAATATGATCTTTATTATGGTCTTTTTTCATCACGACTTCTACAATAGATAATAGAAGACAGAAAAGGACAGAGCAGAGCAATCCAAGAAAATGTCGGTACCTGCAATGCAACAGAGCACAGTGACGTGCTTTGTGTATTCCAATAAGAAGATTAAAACATCATATTATTCTGCTAACTACTTTAACTTCTCCACACAGAACTCTAAGCAAGCACCATCTTTCAGATATGCATCCCATCTTTACATATCGCTTGCAGCAAACTTACTGTTCATATTTAAAGTCTTTTAAAACATAACATCTAACAAGGATGTTTGAATTATTTCTGCACTCATTCTGCAGGAAAAGAAGTCTTGGAGCGATACAAGAAAACTGAGAAGCCTGGGACTTGCCTGGTTAGGCAAGTGGCCTGGGCTGGGGTTTGAAGGGTGAAAAAGAAGAAGTTTAGCACGTGTCAGTGGAACAGGGCAGAAAGGCCCATTCCTGAAAGAGGAGGCAGAAATACATCCCACTGCACCGCACTCCCTGCACATCAGCCTGCCTCACAGCCCTTTTCCCACTTTCTCTGGAAATTCCTTACAGAGAAACCAGAATTCACTTAAACCAAACCTTCCGGAAATTAAATTTCTAGCATTATCTTCTAAATCACGTGAAAACTAAAGGGAAGACTTGATCACGAGAAGAGGTGTAAATGCAAATGAGGTCAATAAAGCAAATTTGGAACATGAAATACTATTTGAAGAATATACATTGTATAGCAGTTCTATGAAATGGTCAGATCTTTGCATTTTTGCTGTCCCAAACAACATCATTTCCAGACTTCAGCAATTCAGGTTGCTGAAAGTTAGTTCTTTTCAAAAAGCTATTGCTGCAAAGTGGAGCTCATGCACTACAATAGGGAATAAGCCATTGTTATAGTTATTGAATAGTTTCTTGCTTCAGGGAAGACACTTGAAATTCTTAGTTTTCAAGCATTACTTAAATGGGTGATAAAAAGACATTTTAATTGTACCCACACGGGAACACAAGATTTTAGAATCTCTAAATATAAGCATCTATGTAGCTGGAGGTATGCATTATTTAACCACAACAATAGCTCCCATTAAAACTTAACTCCATTTTTCAGCTTTCTCAAAACATCTGCTTCTCACCATATCTGTTTTTGTAATTATAATAAACCAAATTTCTCCACTGATGCTCCTCTAGTTGCAAAAACAGGTTTGTAGGATTTCTTCATAGCTTTAATACTAAACTACTGCAACAGAAATAATTAGGTTTTTTATTTCAAATCTTTTGCTTTAAAAGTTAATGCCAAAACACTTGGTTGCCATAATGTGATTATTTCAAAAAAAACTCCCACAAACATGTTTTTACAAGGGTTCAAGATTAACTTCTTCCCCCTAATTTAAGACATATGGTAAAATTAATACATGACAAGTCACAGGTGTAGTTTGAAAACTGTACATATACCACAGACACATAGGATACAGGTGTGAAGGTACTGAAACATTTGCAGCAATTTTTAAATACCTGATGGCAAAACTATTTGAAAGGCATTTAATACTTTGAAGAGGCATTGTAAGTAATTAGTATAGGTTTTGGTACCACTTCTCCAGATTAGCAGGTTTGCTTGCCAAATATTTAGAAGATAAAATAGGACGCTGGCCTTGTGACTAGTGAGAGTTGCTGTGTGTGCCACACAGAAGATTCCAGAAAAGTCAGGCAGGCCAGCTTTTTTTTTTTTTTTTCTCTCCAGATCAGACTTACAGCAAAAAAGTTTCATCTGCCAATCTACCTCATATAACCTCAACAGGTTTTGGAGAGCTCACTGGCATAGGCCAGCTAGTTGGAATAGCAATTTAATCACAAATATTTGTATTTATGAGACAGATTCACTTATTGCATTCTTTCATAACAACAAATATCACACAGGACCCAACATAATAAACAAGTACAAAAGGCATGTGTCTTCAGTCTAGACAAAAATCACTATAAAACATAAATACTTCCTTCAAACAAATTTTTGATTGCTTTACTGATCTATGATAGAGTAGTGAAGAACAAATATCAGGAAACTGAAACAGCCACAGTTCTCCTTTAAAATTTTTTTTACAACTGTCAAAAAATTGTATATGTTAATATTTTTAAATATTATCAGCTATTACTGTTTTCCTCTTGGTTGTTAAATTAGCAGTTTGGGTATTACTTTTAGATGGGGATTCTGAACATTCACTGGCACAAAAAATGGCAGGATTTTGCAAGTCATTATCACAGAAGAGAGTTGAAATGGCTGGTCTTAAACAGATATTTGAGAATGATCCTTCAAGGATACCTTCCACTGGGAAATGCTCTTTTCCTGTGAAGATTTGAAAGCACAGTTATGTGAAATTGCAGAGAGAAAAACCAGAAGCTGGTACCACTCCATCAGTTTGGCCAACGTCACAACTCCATCTTAAAGTCTGACTCATGGGTGACAGTCTGCTCATTGCTACAGGGTGCACTCAGGTTTACAGCTGGACAAACTGGCTTTGTCACCAATTTCAAGTTTAACAGTGAAAGTTAAAGCTTAAACAGTCAAAGTCAAATGACTGTTCAACATGGAACTAAAAGCACAGGGCTTCATGCTTTTCTTTTTTAATTATACTTTGTCTTTTTCTCAAAGACTGACCAACTCGATGTATGGTGTGTGCCTGCAATGACTTAGTCAGGGTCTCAGCACACAGGAGCATATTAAATATCACTGGAAGGCAGCTTTTACCTGTCAGTTCTGGATAACGTTCTATTTCTCTTTGCTAACAATAAAAACCTAGATGTAGCATTTGTGCCAGAGAATTGATGGGATAAGTGTGTTAAATGCTGATTCTCAGCCACACAGTTCCTGTTAATATTACGTGCCCTCTGTTTCAATCAAGGTAACATTAAAAACCATCCAGATGACATTTTTGCCAGAAATAAAACAAACAAAAACCAAAACAAAACCCCCCAAAAACCATAATGACTTTTTATTTTATAGATCATGTCTGCTGTATTACCTTTCTGATGCTGAATAACAACTACAGTGAAACTAGTGGTGCATACATCCTTTTGGGGAAGACAGTAGAAAGCAATTTGAAAGACTAAACAAAGTTGAGGGTAAATACGAGCATTGAAAAAACCCCAATTATTTCATTGGCTCCATTTAGGACATAGAGCTGACATTTCAGACAACTCTGACAAGTGGAAAACTGAAAAAAAAACAACAAAAAAACCACCCGTCATATGCCTGGCTTTTGCATCCCTCACATTGTGTTGTGTCCTATCTCTATGTATTTAAATTGCGTTCCTATGTGTATCTTAAGACCTTGCACACATTTCCCTCTTTTACGGTGATTCTTAAATATTTGTATAAATAATTTCCTTAAATAACTGGCTTGTTGGGGTTTTTGTTTGTTTGTTTTGTTTTTTAACTCATCACAGTTCTCACCATCATATGCTTCAGGAAGCTGTCTTTGCAGATAGCAAGATATAGTTCTACTTACTAAAAGTTCATAAACTTTAAGGCAAACATTGCAATATGCTTTTCAGGATAATTGCTGCCTACGCCCAAAACTGAAGCGTGCTGAAAACCTAAACTGTCAAATGCCCTACTGCAACAACAGGTCTTTAAAATTCAAGTTAATTTGATCAATTAATGCTGACTTATTTCTGCTGGGAGAAAACAATATAGGTATTCCCTTTTCATCACAAGTTTATAAATACAAACCCAGAACTCTGCATTTTTATGAGATTTAATTAGTTACATGAAATATGACATCTTATTAATGTCATTAATCTGGGTTTTATAATTTTTTTGAATGAAAACCACACATTGTTTGGGGATTCCTACAGAACAAAGCAAAGGATTTGTCAGGCAATCCTTCCACATAGGTTCTGCTGATTTCATTCCTTCTTATAAGACACATCTATTCAAGTGCTGGAGAACAGCTTACTAACCTCTCAGCAGACACTTCAGTTTTCCTTGTATGACCCCTGCAAAGATTATTCCCTTCACTCCTGATAAACACACATCAGCAGCAGTTTCTTCCCCATATTGTGTATCATGCTACATTTTCCTCTTATCAGCTTTGCTAAATTCACACAAAACCAGAAACCCTGTTTAAATGGAGAATGAAACCTATGGCAGATTCAGTGGAAGAATAAACCCTCTGGTTCCCCCCTTCCTTCCTAGGAGTCATTCACTGCAATTATTTTTTAATTGTTCCCTTTTTGCAACCATCCGCTCTTTTTTGTCACTGTGGGAAACCAGACATCCAATATCTCAGTTTCTCAAATTACTGTCAGAGTAATAAAGCACCCAGTTTGGCAAGAAATTCTCACTTGGCTCTTTGGAGAGGTTCAGGCTCCTGCTAAGTACCTCATCTTTCTTTTTGTACCAGAACACATAAGCTGATAACATAGGAAGGTTGGACCAAGACAGAGCATATACCTAAGAAATATTTAGCTAGATTTAGCCAATTGCAATCCAGAAACACTTGAAAACATTCGCACAATGAAATAAAGAATCCTGTCGCCTACGTTGTACCTGTACAGCCTTGGTGAACTGATCCTGACTGTGGAAAAGGATAGGGTAAGGAGACATACATGATAGGAAACGCATCCATGTGGCTATTGTCACATTCTAGTGCCCTAGACTTAATCTTCAATGACCACAAACCTGCTGACGGACTCATGCCTACACTGGATGGAAATTTCCTGTCAGATTCTTTTAGTGAAAAACTTGAGTTTTGATGAAGGAAAAAAATATATGAAAGTGTTTGATAAAAGAACATAAAATATAAAGCTGGTTGAACTTTTTCAAGGGAAAGTAGTTTAACCACACTTCCATTTCTTTATTCTCTCAACAGCATTTGAAACTGACTGTACAGCTTTTAATCCTCACAAATTGAACTCCATCAATTCCTTCATCCCTGCTTGTGATTGGTAAATAAAGGTCCATCTGGACTATAGAAATAGATGAGGAGGGCATAGTAGGAGTGAACGCTGCCAGCACTCAATTGCCTTGAAATGTGCTCTGCTCTCTGAACACTCTGAACTCAAGCAGATAAGAAACTGGTGGAAGTAATACTCACATTATTTCCTTCTACTATGCTTTCTATTTCCATTCCGGGCCTCATCCCCAAGTCAAAAATTAATTCTATTTCTTTTTCATTTTATAGCCAAACGTGCTCTTTGGATTTAAATATTCAACCTTCCTAAGATATCTTGGTAAATATCACATATGCCATGTGGTGATACCAAACTTTAAGAGCCCATACAATCTGCTCATTAAGTGTATTAACAGATACCAACCTAAGACAAAAAGAAACCACTATCTACACTAAGCCTGTTAAAGAGGCAAGTGTGTACATTTCCATAACTATTTGACTCACTGAGACTAAATCCATGTAGTCTAAAGCTTAGGAATATTGTAGTCACGTTAGGCAGTGGAGTGGAAATAATAAGATGCATTGACAGATTCAAGCAACAAGAATAAAATGTGTGTGCTGCCTGGTCAGTAGATGTGATGAACAGAAGACATGAGCAGTAAACTTTGTATTTTGGACTGCAACTGAAAATAGAATATTACTAAGAGAAGCTCACCTCTTGGCCTCTCTCCCTCCTCCCACCAGGATCACTCAGCCACATCACCCAGGGAATAGAAATTAAATAGGGTAAGTGGACAATTTGGGTTATTACTATATTCAATCATTATCTAGTTGTTATCTTAAGTTCATATCTCTTTCCAGTAAAATCCCTGTTAGAATAGCTGAACTGAAATCTAGTCTCTCAAGTCTTTAGAAAGCTGAGGTATCACACACAGAGGGTGTAAACCAGAGGAAACACTTTCAAAATTGCAGCCAGTGTAAAGAATCGCACAGAAGTTGCGTGGGATTCAATGTGGGGATCCATCAGAGCCAGGAGAGAGCATCAACTGACTTCGATATCCAGTGAGTTGGTACTGCCTCTTGGTCCCTAGCTCCAAATGGATTACATAATTTGAAGATTTCTTAATCTTTTGATATTGATACTTTGATACACAGAGGCTGCAAAACTAAGGCTGCACAAGTTCATGTGAAGCCTACCTAGAGATTAATGAATAACCATTTTCTCATGCAAGCCAATACATTAAAAGTTCTGTGGGTTTGTTGGGGTTTTTTTTCCCCCATTTACTGAAAGTTGAATAGATGCTAAGTTATGTTTGTACCAAATTGTTATCAGCTGTTTTTTTAAAGCTTATATTAAAGATAAGAACAATATAAAAAGAGATATGCAGTCTTTCACATTCAAGTGAAGCAAATTATTTTATACAGCAAGTATTGAGATTAATTAAAATCCTCTGTTTCTGAAATAATTAACAAGCCTCACAAGCATAGACTGACTTAATTTCTTATATCAAACCAAATGCTGTTTTCTATCAGTAAAGAAGTCTTACAGGACTGCATGATAATAATTATCATTGTTGTACATTCAAACAGATGAGACTCAATGAAAACAGCATTAACTTGCATCCAGCATGTAGAATGTTTAAAGGAATAGCATTTTCTTTTATAGTTGGGGGTTTTCATTGCTAAATTTCCTAATTAGAGTTAAGTTGTTCCATTACTAAAATAAACCAGTCCTTACACTGGGTGAAAAGCATGCAGAAGTACCTAATACGGTTGTATAAAATAAATAAAGCCAAGAACTAACCCTTCAAGAAATAACTGCAAAACAACTTTATGATAGCAGTTCATGCTTACTAATATTTACCACTGTATTTAAATTAACTCTAATAAGCTTTTTTCACATGAGGCTCAATTAGTCTGGCAAGTGACATGAACATGCTAGGGTTTCTCTCTCTAGCATGAGAGAGTAGAAAATCAGCATTTAAACCTCACCCAGTAAGATGGTTCAGATCAAAGTCACTACACCGCAGTGCAGAACAACAAGGCTGTAAAACCAAAGTTACTGCAGCTCAGTTACTGCCAGGGAGATGAACCACTTTTCTTCCCCCTAACTCCTTTTTTTTTTCTTCCCTCTCCTCCCTGAAGATTTCAAAGAAGAGAAATAAAATGGTGTGTGTGTGCGTGTGTCATTACTCAAGTTCAATAAGGCTAAAAAAGCAGTGAGAAAGAAGTCATTTATTGTCTGATCCTAGGTATAATGAAGTCAATAGGAATTTATTGATGATAAATAGCTTCACTTCATAGCATCCCACAGCATCATCAGCCCTACTGGCCTCAAATTATTTTGTATTTTTAAAGTTCCACTTAGGATAACTTAGGAAATCTGCCAATATAGGTAACCAATAAGCAGAACTATTCTACAACACATGACAAAAATATAGACATACTACAGATTTTAACAATCCAATTGGAAAAAAACCCCTCCCTTTGGTTTTATAACACACATTGAAACACTTTTCCCTCCTGAATGCTTTGTAATTTCTAGCAAGCACCCTTTCTTGGTATTAAGCACATTCACACACACAAGGAATTGCCTGGAGTTACTGTAAGCGTGCTTGTGCACATGGCAGAACTGCACTGGCACACATTTAAACTGTTTCAAAGACTGAGGGTTTGATGCTGCAAGGTGCTGAACAGACCGAGTGTGATCCAAGGATGTATAGAACTCTAAATGCACGTAAAGCCATAGTCAAGATTAATGGAATTTCCTGTGTACACAGTTACATCCACATTCTGATGCCTTGCTGGCTATAGAGCACACATTAAGCACATTGTAAGAGCAAGTTCATAAAGTGTCGAATCTTGTTTATGCAAAAGGGATGGAAATCACAACAAGTATCCCTGTCTTCCTGAGCAGTTAACAGAGATACTGGGAGAAAAAATATTCATATTGTTCTCCATTACCTGGAATGCCTGCACTGTACATTTCTATTCTACATCCAGTTCATATAATGCAACAAGAAAAAAAAGCCTTAATGAAAATATTTTGCATTTACACCAGACCAAACAGTGGTCTATTTATTCTCATGTCCACAACAGCTAACTTAGGAAAGGGCAAGTTTTGCAACTCTAATGGAAACTATTATTATTTGGAACAGAGAGAAAAGAGGTGAAGAAGGGAGAAGGAATATAGATTTTTAAGGACGTGCTGAAAATGCCAGCCAATATCACACAATGTTCTCTTTAAATAAAGTCCATATCAAATGGAAGAAAGTTCCTACCTCCTGTCTGTTTCTTGACATGTGCCATAAGTCAAGATTTTTATTATACTGAATTATGAGAATTGTGTGCCCTAAGAATCTACGGAAATATATCGTAAATGTGCTTTTAGTTAGTTAGAAAGTACTCTCAATACAAAATCCATAATGTATTTCCTTTCAGATTTTGCTATGTAATGTAACAATTCATTTATAGGAGTTTTGCAACGTGCTCTTAGAACTTCTTAACTGCTACGCTAGAAATGAGCCTCAAAGCTTTGACTATTCCATCTTAAAAGAAAGTTCTGGTTCTTTGAAGACTACAATAATTAATGTTTCTAAAGAAAAATCTATATACAATGCTTTAATATTGTCTTGTGGATAATTTTTTCCTCTTCTAACAATATTAACCGTGTGTATTTTTCTGACAGGGTCCAGAAACAACCAACGACTGTCTTTATAGGACTCCATCATAATGCACCCTCAGAAAGAACAATAAATTAACAAATTTGTTGCCAAAAATTAAGAGTTGTTTGTTTCTAGTATTTCCCAGATGGAAAACACTTTTGTTAAATCATTGAGAGTGAAATTAGGCAGCTTGTTAGTGAAGCCAAATAATTTATTAGCATTTTAAATTCCTGCAAAGGGATGAAATACTTCAGTATCGGACTGCCTGAATATTAACTGCTAATGCTTTTTGTTTATATGTAAATATCTAAAGTCTGTATCAGAAGCTAGCTAAAAACATTGGGTAAAACATTTTGCTTTTTCAAAAGTTCTTTGAGCTCACAATATTCTGCTTTTCTGGTGCTTTTTAAGATTCTTTCCCCTCACCCTTTTGATTATTTTCAACATCACATCTATCTTACTTGCATAAGAAAAAAAATTATAACTCTGTCCATGGCAATACCTTTTTTTTTTTGTTTCCTTTGACATAGCTCTCAGTATTTGCTATGAATGAGTAAGCTTCTTCCAATATATTATCTAAAATTGGCAAATTTTGATGGCTGAATTTGTGTTACAGGTACTCCATATACTAGCTCAACATTACACTGCAAATCCATACCGAAATGGATAGAGAGAGTACAGAATTATGGATGAAGGTATCAAATGTTATTAATAAGTAATATGACCTGTTGTCCTAATTTAATAACAAAGTAAATGAGATTCAGACAATCAGGACTGAACTGAATCTAATACAAGATTCTCATCTACTTAAATGAAGAACCAGAGCACACAAAGCAAGTGGTTAAGCATCCTCATAAAGAAACTAAGGAAGAAAAACAGAACTAAACTGTTCTCTGTGCAACAATTATGGAGACTTTGGAAGAAGCTGAGATCATAGAAAGATCCCAAAAGACCTTCCCAGAATTTGAAGTCTTTGCCAGATCATCTAAATTACAGATTTCAGTGACTTTGGCATCCAACATCCATGGGCAAGCTATACACTTATTTTGTATTATTCTCCACTTTATACTGCTACCAAGGAAGGGAAAAAGCTTTCAGCATGAGAGTCATGTGTGGATTTAGCTGGTGGGGTACAAGCCAGTATGCTGTTACAGAGTCAATTACATGCTATTTTTGCCGCTTTTACTGCAGGAGAGGGTATCCTACAAGAGAGAGGCAAAACACACATCTCAAACCATTACAGACCTATGAGGCAGAAACTGAAAGACAGAGCCTTTCGCCCTGTGCCTACTGTGCCATTAAGTTTTAGAAGAATGATAAGTTACTGATCAGTCTCAAAACGTACTAGAAGCTGATCAGTAAAGACTCCAACTTCTACAAATTGACTCAGATTTC
The DNA here is from genome assembly GCA_013400195.1 of Aramus guarauna. Lineage (NCBI taxonomy): Eukaryota > Metazoa > Chordata > Aves > Gruiformes > Aramidae > Aramus > Aramus guarauna. The sequence continues at coordinate 861,269 of VXBL01005306.1, forward strand.
CAAGAGTCAAAGTGTGAATTGCAACAAAGGTTTAAGAAAAGGCTTCAATCATGAATGAAACAAATAACCCCTTCTTGCCTTCAGCTTCCTAACTTTTCAGACTTTTGCTTTTAGTTTGAGATAATTATGGTTTTTTAAAAAACCAATGAAAAAATCATAGCAACAGCACGAACTCATAACATTGCTAGCAGTCTTCTAGAAGTATGAAATGCTGTAATAAGATGTATAGACAGTAACACGATACATCACCTTCCTGCTCTGTGAGCAGCCTTCATTCCAAGGGCGTTTGGAAAGCGCCACTACCATAACGCTAAGTCCTAAGAAGGTGGGCAGGCAAGCTCGCACCATGCCAATTAACAACTCACCTGTGGGGTTCTAGCTACAGCCCCCACACGCAATTCCAAAAGCTTTTCCCTCCCCTCCCACTCCTTTGTTTAATATTTTTCACTATAATCACACTCGGGATGAAAATTATAAAGCCCAGCATGACAAGTATGTCTTGGCTCAGCTAAAACTGTTAAGAAATAATAAAAGGAAGATTGAGAGGCATGGATATAGAAAGGCTTTTGCCGTTATAGTAACAGAAAAATGAGTTAAACCATTGAAGGCCATTTAATGAGGAAAATGCATCCTTTCTGGTGTTCTGGGTGACAGTTTCAAGGATTTCCACAGCACATTTGCTGCAAAGAACAATCAATTTCTTCCAAACATACAGTCTTTTCACTCCAGACATACACAACAGTCACCTCCCTCTTGCCCATCTACAGAAGACTAATGACTCCAGGGTGCAGCTCAATATAAGTGGCTGTAACAAGGACTTCACACAGCAAGAGAGTGGTAAGAGCCATCCCCAAAGTGTCCACAGCAAAGCCTGTTCTCAGATTTCCCTGTGGAAGCTCTTTAAATCGGACTTGTCCACACACGGCTCATAGTTCATTTCCAGCCTCTGCTTCCCCATAGGCATGTGTTCAAGACGTAGTGTACCACCTTCTCAACTGCTTACCTCCTCGCTTTCATACAAGGATGTGAAAGTGGCTAACTTCCATAAACTGGAAAGGGGCTTAACCCGGAAATGTATGTCAATTTGCTAATTGGACTTCTGGAGCAGACCAGAAGGTATACAGAAGTCTTTCAGCTGTAAGGTCCATTTTCTGAGTTTAAGAGGGAAAAAACCTATACAAATTCTCTAGCAAACAGAAATAGTTACCCTAATTAAACCAAAATCTTTCTTTGAAAACAAAATAAACCTTAAAGGAAAAATTCAAAACACAAGGCTGAAGAGCTGCTTTCCTTTCCCCTTTATTTTTGCTGCTTTCCACAACAAGTTTCAGTCCATGCAACTGCACAGATCTAAATGGGCAAAACTCATCATTACAGAGATGAAAAAAAAAAAAAAAAAGTAAAAAAAGAGTTCTCTTACCTCTGAGAAGCATTTCTTTTTGACTGCTCTGGGTTTCCTCTAGATGAAGTTGCAACTAGCAGTTCTTTGTTGATAGACAGTGACTGCAGATCACGTGAATCAGCATGGGCACCTCAGATTTATAGCTTTATGAAGCATCACAGAGTAGCAGAACTATTACACAGCATCTGGAAAGTAAATTGAAAAATTATTCAGTATGAATAACTTTCATATCTTGTTTTAGTGTTTCAGGGAAAATTAGCAACAATAGGATGCCACTAATTATTACATAATCAACATTAGTTAGTGAGACCAGTTTATTATTATAGTTTAAGATTGATGTAGAAGATAGTGGGGCTGAAGGCAAAAGGAAGCAGTTTTAGCCAACCTATAAATATGAACTTCAGGGAGCAGTTCATGCAAAAGCACTTGCTTCCAGAAAGCCAAGAGGCATTTCTCCTATTATCTTTTATCACAAATTCCTGCAGGTTACTCTATGGTGGCTTGCAAAAGTCAAATAAAGAAAAGGCTGGTCAAGAGACTTAAATGCTCTATAAGAAGTATGGACTCAATTATAGGATTTTAAATAGAGACTACAGAAATCAAAATATGTTAATGGCTACAGTGGCTGGCTCCACTCAAACAGATTTTTCTCCTAACATAGACAAAAACTGTTTATATGTAGTTTAATACCACAGATTTCCACTTATTAAATATAGCATTTAGTGAGACAATACTATTGCTGAAGTTCTGAAGATCAAAGCGTACATCATTAGCATGAATCCATTTCAGTTGTATTTGAAAAACACGAAACCACATAAATAATTAATAAAGGGCACCCTTACATCTCTTCCCACAACTCCTCAGTATTACTTAGTTCTTTTCCAGACATAAGAAGTATTGACTTCAGCTAAAGTCTCTGTTCATTAAGGATCTCCGTTCAGCTCCCAGCTAAGCTGACTCAATTACGTTAGGGACCAAACACTCTGAAATTACACAAATGTCGTATTCTACTTAAATGGAAAACCCCCACCTAAATAGAAAGCTATCTATTTGGCTTTGCACGTGCACACTTTTCTCAAAGCAGTTTTGCATTCAAATTCTTATGAAAGCACAAGAAACTCAAACCAATGCAGACTGACTTGAAGGTAAATTCAAAACAGTTTTGAAGATGATTGTGGTTTTACTGCTTATGATCACAGAATTAAACTGGCCACAAAAATCTCATCTCACAAATACCAAAATACATTTTAGCATTTCACCAAGTAGCCGTATTTGTGCAGTATATAAAAGATACAAGCACCACAGACTAAGGTGACAAAAAATGGAAAACCCAAAGATAAACTCAAATTTAGTCAGAAGGGATCAGTTCTAAAAGAAAACATAACTGTTCTAAGATGTTCCTCTTTTCACTGCTGTTTTAGTGAATCTCTGCATTTGCTTTGCTGAACAGTAACTATCCATTAATGCAACATAACTAGCAACGGAAACAGTACTTTCTTATCAGAAATAACATGAGATGAATTCTTTCCTTGGAGACTTAAAATTTCTTACTTTACTCATGGGTGATTTTTAAGTAAAATTAGACTCTTCATTTATGCTGTTGTTCAAAGAATTGTTGATGCGCTTAGTTAAATCACATTAGCATAACACTAATATAACGTGTTCTTGTCAGACTTCTGTATTTTTAAAGGAAGAGATGTCAAAAGAAATAATCATAACAATAGTGAATCCAAAAAGGCAATCTTCTCCATATCTAGTTTCAGTAGCAGAGTTATTGCCTGGCTGGACCATCTTCATGATTCAATACATTTCAAAACCACTTTCAGAAGTGTTTTTTCTATAAAAATAAAGTTATAAAAATAATTTGTCATTTAGTTTAGTTTTACATCTAGAACATAATGGAATGTTTAATATTTATCAAGTCAACTCCACGAAGTTAATTTATACTGTTCAAGTGTGGGGGAAAAAAGGGAGACAAGGACACATTTGCATTGGATGGCACAAGACTATATCTATATATTGAACTTAACTCAGTCGTAAAAGCTCACCAAAAAAACCCAAACTACAAACAACTGAAAGAAACCCTAGCCATAGCTTATTTATTCCACTTATAGGCTGCTCATTAAGAATGGATGACATCATGAAGGAGTCATACAACTCCTAGCACACAAGGTTTGTGTGCTACACAGTTTGAAAGAGCATTACATCATATTGTGTAACCAGAGAGACTTAACCCATTTTGATCAAATAGAATTTTCTGATATCAAAACTGTTCTTATATTTTGGGGGGGGAGGGAGGGGGAATTAAATGCTTCTAGTGCCTAAGCAGGCTTTAAATCAGCCTATAGACGGTAATCCTCTGTCCCATAGGCAAGCAATATAACTCAAGATGTGAAAGGCATGAGTTGTGGTAATTCAACTTTAAGATTCTGCAGTTCTTATCCAGACAAACTTGTTTCCTCAGGAGAACAAGGGCTTTGAAATCCTGGCCATAAGGCACAGCTGAGAGCTCCAGCTAGAAATGAATCCTCAGCATCAGGAAAGGGTCTTTTACTATTCAAACCAAAGGCTTTACACAAATCTAAGACACATAAAAATATAGAATTTTGTATACATATGAATCGAGTGAGAGTCCTCTTTTCAGTCCTTCTTGGTTAAACCAAACAGCATTTCCCCATTCACTTTTTTTTTTTTAAATTTTTAAGTGAAGAACATTTGAATAGATTCTGGCACAGTTGCACCCATGGAAACACTCGTTCTAGCAGAAGAACAAAGCATGTCAGCAGGATGGAAATCAAAGTGATAATGAGCTTTTCTTCCAGGGCAGAAGCCTTCATTTGGACAAGTGGCTGAGCAGCACTGACCGCAATCCCCTCAGTCAGTTTGGTTAGCCGTGATCCCACTCACTCCCACAATCCCCCCCAATGACATTGAGACATTGACAAAATTGGTGCTTTGGAGATTAGGAACACTAGATTTCTGTTCCAGAAGGGGTAAAAATGGATATTTTCAGAATGAAGTCATACCGGTGGGTATAATTAACTAGTAAAGATAACACCAGTGACTCTGCTATGTTTAAGGATTCATAAAATAATTTAAAGAATAAAATCTTTGTGTCTGGTTAAACATAGGCATCTAAATCCAGTTTAGGCACCTAGATAAGCAGCTTGATTTTGAGACGTATCTGTTTACTGCCTTTCACAGGACTTTCCACTGATCACTCATTTACATCTATTTCCTTACCTAACTTTAATAATTGTTTTCTTTTAATTCAGTGATTCACAGGGGCACTTTTCTGTATATTAAAGCTTCCATTTTTATTAACAAAAGAGGATTTTAAGTCACTGTTACTTCAACAGTGTTTGAAAAAATTCAGATCTGGGGAGGAAAAAACAAAAAAAAAAAAGAGAGAAAAAGGACATTTCTCTAAGATCACTGTATACCTAAAACCATCTCCACAAATGGAAATTATCAAAAGGTCAGACATAAAAAGCAGCAATTCATAAATACTAATTAGCACCTTGCCAGTGATTGCATGGTAACGTTTACTGATGCATAACTGAATAGCAAAATATTAAAAACAGAGAGCGTGGGTAGATTTAATAATTAATTCCTCCCACACTAATCAGTTTCTGACTATTTCTTCTAATAAGCACAATTACATATTCTTACTTCCTTTTTATGTTTGTCTTCCTTTGTGAGTCTGTCTTTCTGAAGCTAAAGGGGAGGGGGACCATTGCAAATAACATAGTAAAAATATTTTTTAACAATTTTAAACTTCTAAATATTTTATTTGTATGTAAATTTTTGCTTTGTTAATTGATACTACTAGGATTCTTTGTTTTATAAAATAATAGTAATTTTAAGTTATGCTATTAGAATTGGTTCGCCTTCCCTCAAACCTTCTTCCTAAATCACATACTTGTAATCCAGTGCATTTATTTATATGTGTTAGCATACACATATGTTACTAGCCATCATCCACTATCCCAACAGCTAGGTTATGGTTAAGGACAGCTCTTCTCCACCTTCACAAGTCTGAGCAGAGAAGAGAAAGTATGTTATTCAACAGTTACAGGGTTAGTTATGTCAGGTTGTAACTATCTCCATTAAAGCACTGATTTAAACAGCCACAGCGAGCTCGTACATCCTTTTACTGTACAAGGGATAAAGAAGATGAAAAGCGCAAGAAGACTTGCCAGAAACATGGCTGAACACAATGCTTAAAAATCACACATGGGTCTAGTGACCAGGTATATTACGAGCACACCATATCACAGTAACTATTAGCTATAGAGGAAGTGTCAAACTAATATGTCAATACAGATTTTTTTTTTTGTTTTTTTTTAAGCTTCAGCCAAACTTTATCTTTTCACAATGTTTTGGTAGCTCAATATACTCTGCAATCCAGTGGAACAGTGTCGATAGAAAAAAATCACAACAGCAAGGCATGCAATTCTCTAGAGGCTACATGGAAACAAAATTGCTGCAAAATTTGTCAGAACGCACAAAAAATACCCAAGATGCTGATACAGTGCACCCAGCAGGTGGGTTTCACCTATGCAAAGGAAGACAAAACACCCCAGCCTCCAGGTCTCTAAAGATCTCTGGAACAGCGATCCCCATTTACCACCACCACACAACACACATGCCCTGGTAAATACCATCGCTTCCTGCAGTTCAGAAAACACCTAAAGAAAAGTTGCAGGGGTGAGGGGAGCAGCACTTGAACCACAAAGCCTAGTAGTGTTCTAGAAATCCAAACCTTGCAGTCACGTATCTTTAATTGACATGAAATAAAATCTGCAATTTCACAGGGTTGAACAAAACCCTTTGCACCAGTTGCACATTCCCCAGTGAGCACTAACAACTAGCAATCTTTTGTTACTTCAAAATGTTTGGCACTCAAATTTTCTCCTCCCCGTTGCAGGAAATGGAAGCACAAGACATAGGTATGACCCATTCGAGAGCAACTGAAAGCCTGTTGATACCAAATTTCTGATGTGTTTGTTCGCTGTGCCCGTAATCCTTTCTGCTGGCCTCTAGGCAGGTACTGCTAGTGGTTCTGGCTTCTTGTCTCTCACATCTCACAGGTGAGCTTCCGTATGAGTGAGTTAAGTAAAGGGACCACAGACTTGGTTTTTAGAAAACTCACAGGAATGGAAACCCTTCAAAAAACACTTTGTTTCTTCTGGGTTTGGATAAGGAAGGTGTTGGCTGCAAGGGAAACCTAATATGCAGAAGGGTCTCTTCCACAGTAAAATAATGTATGTACTAGCAGGCAGAACCACACGTTGAGCTGTTTGTCTATGCAGTCATACCCTGCAGGATTATTCTAGTGAACCTGGCTAAGATAACAGAAAAAAACCCTGTTGTTTTTCTAAAAAGAGTACCCTATTATAATAAAATCTTGCTTGCTTTATGTACAACACTCAAATACAGTAATGCTGCATTCCATATGTGCTATGCATGAGTTAGCTAGCATTGAAGAACAATTCTTAATAATTAGAGAGTTGTCTGATTTTGGTTTGGGTTTTTCTTGGTTTTTTTGGTTTTGTTGGTTGTTTTTTGTGTTGGTGCCCCCCCCCCAATCCATTATAATGCACCTGCCCTCCAGAAATTTTATTCCACAGAGGACACCATATTTTGCATAACACATTTTATACCTTGCATTTCACTTTCATGACATGCGATATTAATACGTCATTAAAGTGACAGCTCTTTCCAATAATGTATAACAGTTCACATCAGATTGTCCTAGAAAATATGGTACTAAACAGATTAAATTCCAGTAAGGTACTCTGGCCAAGAAGGACTGTCAAGATTGGTTTAACTAACAGACAAGATAGAATAGGATCTAGAAACCAAAAAACATCACAGCCTCTAAATATTTGCAACTTCATAGGTTATTCATAGCAGTATGGGTGCGGGGGGTGAACCTGCAGCTGCATGTCTGAAGTGATGTTTTGACACCAAGTCAAATATCTTTGATCTCCCCTACTTGCCTCTTCCTGCTAACACTTGGCTACTAAGTTGGAAGGGTCTGGGGGGGTTGTATGTTTTGTTTTTTCAAAACAAAACAAAACAAGGGGCCTTCTTTCTTATTTGCAGAACCTCTAGCAGACTTCACAAAATGCTCTGAGCCAGGTACAGTTTTTGTGGCCAAGCACGCCCAGGGTCAGAGGAATGCTGTGCTCAGGATGAGGAGCTGAGAAATAAGTATTGGTGAGATCAGACACAGCACCGTGATATCGAGTACAGCTACGGGAATACTGCAGAGATAGTAAAGTAGAGCGATTACAGGTCAGTCAGGTAGGCTGTTGAAAGGGAGCGACTCCACACACTTTAGGGAGCTGGTACCACAGGCTGTGGCAAACAGTAGCACAGTCTCCTGTATATTTCCTAAATCTTTTAAACCATAATAATTTATTTGGGGTCTTTGTAAAAAGTTCAAAGTTGAAAAGTACTTGCATCTTAATTCCTATCCTATATCAGATTTCATTATTTGGTTGACAAAGCTGCTAAGAAAAAGAAAATCAAAACATGTCAAATTCATCTATTAGAGTGGTAGAAGAAACGAAAGCAAGTCAGTGTAATCTCTTCAAGTGCTCCCATTCACTCTTCTGGCAGAATCAGGACTATTCTTTGCAATCAGCTCCTATTATACTGGGTTTCTTGGGTAAGCTAA